>LJPK01000145.1:147606-174363 GCA_001430945.1 Amauroascus niger
CGCCCGCCCGCCCCTTCAGACGCATGAAGTACGCCGACGCCATCGACTGGCTGCGCGAACACAACATCCCCAACGAGGACGGCACCCCGCACACATTCGGCGACGACATCGCCGAGGCCGCCGAGCGCAAGATGACCGATATCATCAACCAGCCCATCTTCCTCACCCATTTCCCCGTCGAGATCAAGGCGTTCTACATGAAGAAGGACCCAGAGGACCTCCGGGTCACTGAGAGCGTGGACGTGTTGATGCCCGGCGTTGGGGAGATCGTGGGCGGAAGCATGAGAATGGACGATTGGGATGAGTTGATGGGTGCATATGCAAGACAGGGGATGGATCCGAGCCCTTACTACTGGTATACGGACCAGAGGAAGTAAGTTTTTGCCAAATTCATTCTTCTGTTTTGTCGATCTTGATTAAGCTTTTTTTTTTTTTTGCGATGCTGATGATATTTTTGTTTCTTAGGTATGGTACCTCTCCACATGGCGGGTATGGACTTGGGCTGGAACGATTCCTTGCGTGGATGTGTGGACGATACACCGTGAGGGAATGTTGCCTTTATCCTCGCTTTACTGGGAGATGCACGCCATGAGCAAGTTGCCATCACTTTAGACATCCAAAAACACCACCAAAGAAAGAATACAATCTGAACTACTATCGCTTTGCTTTGAAAAATATCACGTTCATTTACCCCAAAAACTCCCTTTTTAATATAGTGAAGTCGTAAATCTATTAATTAAGGAATGTTGCAATCCCTAGCAAGGTGTCATTGAGGGCGGGGCATGGGTAAAATGCCAGCCCCCCGGTGCATAGTATCATCATCATTGAACATCAACTTCTACCTCCTTCCCCCAACTTCTACCTCATCCCTCCACGCTGCAGCAAGCCATTCTAGCGAACCTTCGCCCACATTCCACCAGAATCCCCATCAAACAGACTTTATACCCACCTCCAGACCGTCCACAACACCCTTTCGCACCGCGGCGGACACTGAATACTTCATCTCCAGCGACCCACTCGCCGACTCCGTTGCAGTGGAAGTGCTGAGGGACGGTAGGGACGAAAGGTCCTCTTTACTGGATGGCTTTTCGTCCTCATCATCAAAGTCACTGCTCGCATTTGAAAGGGTTGTGGAGGTCGCGTTGAGAGAGATATCGGGACAGGATGCGCTGGTCTTTTCGTTTGTGCTGTCGCCGTCGCCGTTGCGGGTGAGGGTGTCGTGGTACGGTTGCGGTGTATAGTTGCGTTGGAACTGTAGGAGGAAGCCGTATGCGGCGGTGGACTCAATGGAGCGTTTGGGACGGGAGTTGATGGTGGGCTTGGATGTGTCGGCCGAGTGGGTATCGGTTGGCTGGGCTTTGACGGCGGTGAGTTTAGGAGTATCAAAGCGTTGTGTTGACGCGGCTAATGATGGTGCTTCTTTGGCCTGAGCCATTGCTGGTGTTGTTTTTGTTGCGCTTGCTGGGGGCGACAACATGTGATAGGGGGGCGTGAACCTGGAATATGTGAATGACGATAGAATTTGAAGTGAAAGCGAAAGTGGTTTTAGGGTGTCTGCATTCCGGCACCTGCAAGAAAAGAAACGTGAGCCATGGTTGCCAATGAGGTGAACAATTGGGCTGGTGGGAAGAGATATGGCGGGAAAAAAAAGCGCAAAGCCTGCTTGCTATCATCATTGTGCTATTCATACCTGGTACTGCAGTAGAGGATCGCGTTGTTCGGGATGGTGATTTGCTTCTCACACGTGGCGCTAACGTACCAAGAAGAAGAGAACCAATGTCGTCAGCGTTGTGCTCCCCCAAGAGGAAAGAAGAAAAGACGGGCAGGAGTGGGAAAGGCCGGGATGGAGAGAGGAGCGGCAGGTATTGTGACAACAAACATATTCTCATCCAAAAAGAGGAGGGGCGAGAGCCCATGTGAGGGGAATTGCAACCGCAGCAACCAATTGCGTTAAAAAAAGAGAGAGAGAGAGGAGAGAATGAGAGAGTTGGCTTGCATACCAGAACTGGATGAAACTGGCGGCCATTTTCTTCTGCGAGTTCCTTCCTCTTCTACCTGTCCCCCTTTCCCTTTCTTTCCTTTCCTTCCTTCCTTCCCGGTGAGTGCTGTGACTTCCCCTCACAAAGGCCGTGCCTTCCCTCTTCCTGCTTCTCCGTCTGCTTGAGGTCCGGCCCAGCAGGTGCCTACCTGATCAAGATACTCTCTTATTCGGATATGTCCGCTCCCCCGCAACAAACAACTCGAATGGGAGTCATAGCAACATCGCAGCCCCAAAGCAGACGACAGACAGACAGAAAGAAAAGAGAGTAACAAGAGCAGAGAAAGGGGGCAAAAGGACAGCGAATGAGGAAGATAATGCAATCAGAAGCAAGGTCGGATTGGGTATACGGCATTCATCGAGTCTCGTCTCTGAAAGTAGATTGGATGTAATGAGAGGTAGGCTGCGGATATGAGAGCAACCCTTCTTTTTTTTTTTTTTGTTTTTTGGCCTGGCTGAGCGATATAATTAGAAAAGGTCAATGGGCACGCGACCAGCTGAGACCTAAGAAATATTGTCTGTGAGTGTGTCAGTGCATACTTGGTAACCGGATAGCCGTCGCTGGCCTTGTGGAGGGAATGAAAGGATACCTTGATCAATCAGAGACGGGGTGAGCAGGACATGGTATTGGGGAAGACCCTTTTGGCGGACGATCGGATCGCCGTGCGTGTTTTGAAGTAAGATTAATCCTGCATGGAGATATCTGGGGATGAAACGACAGGTCATGGGTGGGTTGTAGTTATAGGGATTCAAACAAGATCCAAAAAAAAAATAAAAAAAATATGCGGTCCTCGAATGACTCCCTGGTCTTTCGGGATAGCAACCGTTGCTTTGATAGAGAACGTGTTGTCTCAGAGTCACAGATAGAGAGTTCTTGCGGCAGTGCCGGAACCGTTCCGATAGAGAGGGCCGAAGTAGAGATTAGGGAGAAGTATTGTAAGAGAGAATGATAGGTATGTAGTTACCTAGGTTGCAGATAGAAAGGAGAACGAATTCTGCAGCAATCTTTTTTATCTTCCCGAGTTAATTATCGGCTCTGGCTGGCGATAACTAAACAATTGACCAGAACCCGAGTCCGAAGAGACCTCTCATCCCACAGCTAGCCGGGCTGGCTGTCTCTCGTCGTGGTTGTTCATGGTCAAATCTCTCTCCCTCCGTCATTCTCATGACCGCCAGTCCTTTTTCGAGCTTTCTTCAGAGAGTAGAACGGGCGGTGTAACGACTGTAACTAGTCAACTAACTACAGGATAAAATGATGCAACCCGCCAGACAGGTTTTTTCTCTCCGTGCTGGGGACGAACATCCCGTTGATACCCGGGGCAACCAAAAACGCTTTGCCCTCCAACCACCCCTCTCTCTCTCCTTCATCGCAGGTCCCCCGCCCCCTTTCTTCTGCCCCGCACAAATCCTCTGAAGCAGAACACGACGTGCAGCCTCAAACAGGGCTGTCTCTCGGGAATTCCGGGATGCCTGGATGCTTGAGTGAATTCTGAATGGAATGCTGCTGAGCACGGTCGCTCCAACCACCCTTTTTCACCTTACGCTCAACCCATCATCACCGAACCGATTCGACTTGGCGGGCAGCTATACCTGGACAGGTTGGCTTCGTGTGGCACAGTAGTTGGCCAATCGGACCATTGAATAGGCGATTTATGCCCAGATATCAAAAGAAAGATGAATACTCCGAGCGCGAGGCTCCTTTGCCATGTGCTTGCACTTGCAAGAGGGAAACAAAAAAAAAAAAAATGATCGGGAGTAGCTACCCTACGTGGCCTACATTTTTACCTGGACTACAGAGTAAGACCACACATCAACTGACCGTCATATCCCCGAGCTAGACTTAAAGTTATGTCTTCTTGACAAACTTTCCGCTCTCGAGGAGTCGAAAACGGATCCTCTTTAGCTTCGTGTGGCTTGCATCTATTGCCTGGCCAGAATCATAACTATTCCTAAATTATACGGGCCGGAGCCTTAATCTCGGACGTTTGACGGGAGGGATAAAAAAGATGGATTCTCTCCTTTATTCTGACGACCATCATCAGAGCCAGGAGTCATCATGGCCGTCTTTTCATTTATCCTGACGTTGTTGGTCTTCAGTGGGGGTATAATCTCGACGGCAGGAGAGAAGACAGCCTGTAAGCCGCGGGAAACCATCACGAGCTCCAGTTTCTCGACTGCTGTATCAGCTTCGGACAGCACGTTGTCCACCAGCAGCGTTTCAAGCATAGAAACGACAACTACTACTGCGACTACTTCCTCCGGCCTTCCTGCTTCTACCCCTGGTAACTAGTTCCTCCGCTATTTCTTTTCCCCCTTCTCACAGCGGTCTTGAGTTCGCTAACCTTACAGCAGTGTACAACCCGCCGATTCCCTCTTCATATGACAACTGCGTGGCGAACCCTGATGTCCTTGACACCCAGTTTGTAAACCTCCCATAGGTTCCCATTGCGCGTTGCCTTGCTTGGAGGTTAACCTTACTTTCCCTAGGAACTCCTCAAGTCCGATTCTGGTATTCCCATTGTCAACGTGAACGGGCGTGCGAGAATCGCGAGCAGTGTCGCCGAAGCCCAAGGTTATTATCGTTTCAGGAAACCTGGGAGTCCAAATGTCCCGAAAGGGTGAGTCGTTCGGGCAATTGCGTTGTGCGCGAAACAAGAGTCTGACTAAAAGGAAACTGCCCAAGGGTCTATGATGTGTTATTTACGAACGGCCAAAACGATGCATACTTGGCTGTGCTTGAAAGCGGCGAGGTAGTCTTTACTTCCAGCAGGTAAGCTACAGCACTCTGGCTAGCTCCCAACCAACTTTTTAAATTGCTAAAAGAATTTTACACGAGCAGCTCCAACGGACAAGCCTACGTGTTCCGAAGCGGCCAGAAATTGGTGACCACCATCTTCTCCATTTCCTGTAACGGCGAAATCACCTTTGGGATCCTGGGCTCTGTAGAATTTCAGTTGGTCCTTACAGATGATGGGACACTCTTTGCTCAACCCAAAACAGTGACCACAACAAATCAAAAACGAAACCCTGTTAGCGGGTTAGCAGTGAAGGTCATTGGTCGGATCATCAAGGAGGCCATCACTCCTGACCCAAGTTCAATTCAGCGATGTCCAGCGACGCCAAGTGGGCTCGTTCCACAGGTCAGGCCTGGGGCGCGGGAACCGTCGTCAAACGGTTGTGGTGCAGATTGGGTATTCGATCCAGTGCCGGATGCGTGGTTCACGGAATGCTGTAACAAACACGATCTCTGTTTTGATAACTGCGTCGACGGCAAATTCGGACCATGTAACGATGCTTTTCGAACATGTAACCTCCAAACTTGCGACGTCAGATTTCCAGGCAGCTCAGCCGCACAGGCGTTGGCACGTCTTGGATGCTACAACCTCGCGAATACTTTTGGAGATGCCGTGAAAACGTACATTGGAGTCGCAGCTTTCAAGAGCGCAAACAGCGACAGGTGCGAGTGCAAATGCCGCGAAGGAGAGGAAGGTTGCGAAGAACCCGTTTCTACGACCTCCACAACTGCTTCTACTAGCAGCCCAACTAGCAGCACAACTCCCACGAGGAAGCCAGTTCCAAGTGACTTTCCCGAACCACCTACTGATTGCAGCGACGGAAAAACTGTAAGTTATTTTTACTTTACCCTTTTTTAATCCCCCCTGAAACAGATTGGGCAAAAAACTGAACTAACTGAACATCGTTACAATAACATGGACAGTGCTGGCATCTCTTCCTCGGCACAGGGAGATGCATCAATAACAAATGTGTTTTTAATTCATGGGACAACAATTGGAAGAACTGTCCCGCAATTCAGTGCGGGACATTATGGGGCTGTGGCAATGTTGAATGGCCCTGGATCAATCCTTATTGTTTCTGCGAGCTAGACTACCCATGTGACAAGTTCAATACGGCGCACTGCGACGGCCTTAAGGAATGTCGGGACCAATGGGATTGCGATGCCGAGGGTGGGACTTTTTGCACCGAGAAAACATGCTGTGGAAAGGAGAAGAGATTTTGCCTTCCAAAGTTCTGCAGTGAGTGCTTTTGTGGGGTCCGCGCAGGGATGGTCAGTTAGTTAGTTGGAACTTGGTGGCTGTTGAGGGAGAGGTGAGGTAGGGCTGAACATATAGTCTTGGAGTGGGCGACGGCGCGCATTTTCCTCGGGTCTCATTCCCGCTCCCGTTCGGCATCTAAGGCAAGATGTTAAAATAACCAGCATCCAGCAACTAGTCTGTGCCTGGTATAAGTAATTATAGGATAATCCACGTTCCCTCTTTATCATTGTAATATGGGTTTGTGCGAAATGTTTTGCATTCCGCTCATCATGACTGTGTCCCATCCAGCCCGGGGATACAAAATGCAGCTAAAAGAATCTGCTCCAGAATTTAAATGGGAGTTGACAAAGCCATGCTGTTACGAAAATTCCAGACTGTGTTGGAAAACCTTCCAAAACTCTGGGGATCTTGCGAATACCAACGAGGGCTGTACTGCACCAGTGGGTCTCAATAATGGTCTTTTTTGACCGCTCATCTTATCAGAAAAGAGTTCTCAGTGACCTCTCTGTCGACATCACAACTATCAGCCCTGGGAGGTAGCTCTGATCGACGGGAATGTGTTTCACCTTGGAAATGCACGGAAGCTTGTCATGGAACAAGCATCATGGTGTAACTCCCGGATATACCCACCACCATCAACATGACAGCATGTATTGTCAGGAAGGGAAAGATGGGGGAGAGAAACAGATCCTATTTTCCCGCGAATTTCCCTCAACCCCCTTCTCGGCAAACCGATGTTGAGCGGCCCCCCTCCACCTGTCCTTTCGAGATCAAGATGCCAAGCAGAGCCCATGTCACCAGCCCAACAAGCATTCTAACCTCGTGCGCGAGTCTCACTGCTGGTCTCGCCCAAATGGCAATGGAGAAGAGCCCGATGCAAGGATTGCTCGCATGATGCCAATTCAAAACAAGCAAATGGAAAAAAGCACCAGCCTCCGTCATCCCTGAAAAAAAAAAAAAAAAAAAACTGGAAATGGAAAAACACGAGGAAGATAGCAAGGCCCCTTTGGAGCTGACATGGCAATCCGTCGACTGGAATATGCTATATATATTTCTTCTCATTGTCCATTATTTCATTCTGTTAAAAACGGAACCGTGCGTATCGTCGGGAGAAATTTCCCGTCCTATCTACGCAAAACGTTTCGAGGGAGAGAAAAAAACCTCCTTACACATCGGCTCCCACACCTCCATGCACCTCAGGAGGGACGGTAGCAGAAGAGGATGACTCAACAGGAATAGAATCATTCTTGATTTCCGGCCCTCCTTCCACTTTGACGGGTGGAGGCGGCACGAGAATCTCCTGTGGTGGTGGCACGTTTGGGGCCAAAAAACGTTCCGGCACACCCCGTGCACCACCCCCTAGTTCACCCACAAAGCATCCTAGGAAGCCGCTCCACGCGTACCGACCTGCCAAAACTTGGCGGATTTCACGATACGCTTGGGAATTCGCGTAGGCAAGCCCCGTCTGTGGATCGCGGTACAGAGCGGGCCGGCCTGTCACGGGGCAATGTTCTTGCGGGGGCTCTGTATCGAATTGCAAGGGTATGTTAGTAAGGCTAGCTACTATTGACATGTACAGAGGAAACAAAAAGAACCGCGGGAGGGAGAAACACTGACTTTGTAGTTTTTGCGGCTTCCGCGGGTTGAAAAGGATGCTATATTCGCCTCGCTGTTGGGGCGTGGTGGAATCACAATCTTGTAGAATGATGCAATTGCGGGATGATATTTCGATTTTTGGCGGTGGTTGGGGAGTGAGTGCTGATGAATTCGCGTCGTTTTGTGCAGCGGGTGTGGTTTCCATTCTCTGGTTGTCGGCAGAAGAATATGAAGCGGGTGGCGGAGGTGGTTGCGTGGGCGCTGAAGATTCTGACAGCGCTGCCTGTTGAGTAGGCAGTAGTTTTGCATCATCTGCTGAAACCGCCGACGTCGGTAACTGCTCTGAAGAAATCAATTGTATAGGATTTTTCGTTGTGGTATCCTGGTCTTTCTGTTCCGTAGCTGGCGATACTGCCTCAGCGACCTGTGGAACGGTCACGCCTTGGTTTGTAGTGGGTAGTGTCGGTACTCCATCGTCTAGTGGTGATTTTGTTGATTGCGCATTTGAAGATTGGCCAGCCGGTGTTGAAGACGGTTCATCAGTCATAGATGCGAAAAAGTGGATTCCATCCAAGAAAGCTATGCCTTCATTCGAAACGTCCTTGGGTTGGTCTTTGAGAGCTTTAGGCGATTCTTCGTTCGTCTCTTGTTGAACGGTTGCTTCTAGGCTTGCTACTTCAGGCTGAACCTTTCCCCCTGATGTAGTGCCTCCCTGCTGCTCTCGTGGCTTGGACCCGCTGTCTTTGGCCGGTTCTTGGTTATCTGCATCTTTGCCTTTCTTTTTCCGGCTCGCCTCTTTTTCAGCATTCTGAGTAAAGGTTTTGACACCGAGTTGAGCCAGCTTATCGTTTATCCACGTCGCAACTCCACTCCACCATGTTACCACGGCTCCTTTAAGGCGGCGATTCTGCAATTCCTCCAACCTCGCCCGTTGGTCATCACTCCGTTTCTTTTCCATTTCCTCCCAGCGGTTCAAGGTCTTGCTGTTTATGCGTTCGGTCTTCTCAGCCTCCGCTAATCGGTCTTCCTGGGTCATTTGTTTAGGCTTCAGGATCTCCTTGAGCTTCGCAGCTTTTTCCATTGTAGCTATCACTTGTATGCGCTTCCGTTCGCTATTTATTAATCGAGCATGGGTGAGTTCCTTATTGAGAACCGTTTGCTTGCGTGAGGACGCCCGAGTAGGCCCGTCTTCCACCGTAGGTAGCCAAGATATTCTCTCCGATTTCTTTCTCGCACGCGGCGCCGGGGTTGTCAGCGGACGAGACGGGAAATTTGGATCTATCCTGACCTTCTTGCGCAATGATGTCAATCGTAACGGCTCGTTTGCTTTTCGCTTTTTCGCCAACCGTTCCGCTTTAGCCTGCTTTTCGAGCTCCTGTTCCCCTTCTAACTCATCCTCCTTCGCATTGGGCCCTTGATCTTCGTCGTCCGAGGAAGAATCCAGGTCCATATCTTCCGCATCCTCCGTTGCAGCGCCGGTCGTGGCCCCTTCTCCTTCCCCGCCTTCTCCTTCGTCTTCATCTTCTTCGCCGAACGCGAATTCCTCATCCTCTTCGTCCTCTGCGAAGAGTAGTGTCAGCTCATCATCTGCCTCTGCATTGAGTAGCGTGCTCATATGCTGCCCCGCAGTGCTTCGTCTCGCTCGCGCGGTGGCAAGATACTCGACGGGCTCATTGTCCGAGCTTGTGTCGTCGTTCGATCCCGAGGAGTCAGCCATGGCTGCTTGCAACGGTGCGTGTAAGGTCGTAAATTAGTACCCAAATCCAGATTAGCACGCGCAGATCACGCGTTTCCGGGTGATATGTGCTCCTATTTAATATCAACTTGGAAAAAAAGGAATTGTGGAGGAAGCTGTTCGTTCTCCAACTTCTTTATCTTTAAACAGTTTGGGTTTGGGGATGCAATATTTGGCCCAGACAATTCCGGAGATAAGGTTCCAGAGCTTGGCGCATTAGTTAACTAAATTGCACCGCCATAATTTACAAGCCACATACTGGGTGGCTCAAAGGGAGCCCAGGTAGTTGTTTACCTACAATAGTCAAGAGGGAATCTGGATTTTCCCAAAAGGTGTTTTGCTATATACACGGTGGGCACGTGGTCTAGGGGCTAGGAGGATTACCTAACACCCCCCATGCTCCGCAGCCCTCAGGCCTCGCGCCTCCATAGCGAATTTCCTCCCTGAGCTCAATTCCTTCAAAAACTCAATAATAATAAATTACACAACCGGACTCTAGTTTCCTTATTGGGACTAGCCTAGTTACCGCTCGTGACGCCCGTTCCGCGTTATTATCACGTAATTAACCGTCGAATTTGAAATCTCCCGTATTCTCGTAAATTTCGTCCTCCCAACGGGCCATTCGTTCGTTTCTCTCCCCCTAATCGTAGGGATCTCCCCGTTCCCCAGCTCCCAAGCCGCCGCCGGCAGGGCCGAATCCCGAATCATCGACTCCAGCCCCACCGGTCGCCTCGTTGGTCGCGCGTGGAACGTATGGTGACGGGCACACCCAGCCCGCACCCCGTGGCGAACATGCTCAACGTGCCGAGCCGCCGCCGCAGCTGCCGGGGAGGCTCTAAAGCTCCCCCCCAGCGTTGCATGGTGCAACATCAGAGTATGCCACTGCATTTGCCGCAGCGTTCGCCGCCGCCGGAGATGCCGATTCCATGCCGAGTCCCCTAATGAATCCCCGGTAGGGGTCAATCCCCAATGCCTTTGTCATCCTTATTGTCGTTGGTGGCGACGTGCTCCAGGACTATTTCATCCTTTTCCACCCAATCGCGGATGAGGTGGTGACGGATCTCAATATGACGGGATCTCCTAGTCACTGCTTCAGTTTTCGCCAGGTCAATTGCCCCCTGGTTATCCACCTTCATATTTGCCGAGCGGATAGTTCCTTTCTCCCCTTCCACCAAGCCGGCGTCTTCCAACAAACTGGTGAGCCAGATTAGCTCGCACGCTGCTTCCGACGCACTGACATACTCGGCTTCGGTCGTTGATTTTGAAACAGACCTTTGCCGTTCAGTCCGCCAGCTCACGGGCGCGCCGTTCATCAATATGACGAATCCCGAAGTTGATTTATATGAGGGATCTGCTCCAGCCCAGTCAGAGTCTGAATATACCATCGGGGCTAGGCCTTGCGCCTCCCCAGCCCGGTAGCATATTCCCAAGCCCTTCGTGCCTTTCAAATAGCGAAGTATTTGCTTCAACGCGCTCCAACATTCCTTATTTGGTTGCTGATTGAACCGCGAAAGGTAGTTGACCGCAAACGCGATATCACGACGCGTGTTCGTCACTAAATACTGGAGACTGCCTGTCCCCTTTCGGTAGTTCATGTGGGTAAAGCCATCCTCCAGGCCGGGGCCTTCGTCAGGGCTGGCTTCCAATTTTGTCCCTTTCTTCATCGGTATGGCGTTTGAATTGCATTTCTCCATGCCAAAATCAATTAAGATCTTTTCAATGTAGCGTTTCTGGCTGATAAATATCGATCCATCTGCCTGGTTCACCAATTCCATCCCCAAATAGGGAGTATCCTGCCGGACGTCCTTTATTTCAAACCGTTTCGCGATCTCAACGCGGAACCAGTCCAGGTCATCGGCATTTGGTCCCGCCATCCTACAATCATCGACATGTAGGGTCAAATATAGCGGCCTCGTTCGGTGGATCAGCATCCCGGCGTCATAGGGACTGATGCGGAAGCCCAATTCTTTCAAATACTCAACGGCGGTGAAATACCATAGACGTGCTGACTGCTTCATGCCATAAAGGCCGTCATTCGAACAAAGCCAAAGCCTGAGCGTATATAATCCTCCACCGCTTGCGAGTAAGCATTTGCTAGGGGGCCAAAAATTGCAACATCTAGGGGCTGGAGCCGGTGAGTCGAATGGGGTGGAAGGATAGCGAGGATTACCCCGTTCGTACTGGCATATTCAATAAATTTCAAATCTATATGCGATGAATGCCCATCTAGAATCAGCAGTCGTTTTCCACGGCCTGCTTTGGCCTGTGTATGGCGATTGAAGATTTTTTTGAAGCCATTCCAGTCCATATTCATCATTGCTCCAGCCATTGCTTGAAACAGAGAAATAGGCCTCATCTTTATCCCCGAAATCCTCCAACCAAGTATCCTGCATATCTCGCGACTCTCCCTCACACGTAAGAGCCGGGGGGATCCTTGTTCCATCACAACAGACTGCTGAGAGCAGGGAGATAAATTCACGACTACTATCCTGCGAAGCCCCAATTACATGCTGCAATTTGAGGCTTTCGATATTAACAATTCGCTTTGTAGTCTGGCAGATCCCTAGCATGAAGTCCTTTTCATCAAAGTTGTAAATATTTGACAGTTCGATGTTGTATTTCTCAATCTTCTCAGCTAACTAGTAAAGCCGCAAGTCAACGGTTAGCCAGGCTCTAGCATTCGAAAAACAACGATAAATAATGGGAATACCTGGTCGTAATAGTGCTGAAAGTATTTAACATTATCTGCAGTCTTTCGCTTTTGATCAATATTGTGTAAATAGAGAGACTGGATCTCCCCATTATAGTGCTTGCAAAAGTTCGATACCCAGCTCTCTCCAATCGGTTTTTTAGTGCTCTCAACAACAATATTTTTGACTATTTTGGGTGTAGGAGGATAGCCACGCTCTGTAAGGCGCTGTATATGCGATAGGAGCTTCTTTTCTTGTGCGTTTGTAAGAGTCTTCTTGTAAATGGAGGTTGCTTCGGCTTGACTGACTGATTCACCCTTAAACCGCCGTGACAGGGTTATTCGGTTGACCGAATACCTTTCAGCGGTCTTTTTGAAATTAGGAGCCTTTTGCGATTCCAAATCAGTAATTGCTAATGCTAGAGCTTCTTCGTGGGCCATGTTATGTTGAATTTAATGAAGAGAGTGGAAGGTTGTAGGGGTGTTCGTTGATTAGCGGATTACGTTAATGTTGTACGAGTCTGATAGAGAGAGAGAACAACACATTCCCCAACACTGGCAATCGGGTGTCGGAACAAAAAGATGATACTGCCTTGTTTGTCAAGATGCAGGGCTGTATTGAAGGGTACATAAAAACTCCAGTCTGGCCCTAAAGTCACTTCCATCTTGACAAATGAGGGTCATGCAGGTTTTGCTAATCTAACACTATCTATCAAAACAGGCTGACGAGAACCCAACAACATCACAGCATGCAGAGCAAGGGCGGCGGGAATGCTCTAGGGAGGTACAACCCGAATCCATGCGGCCTTATTTTGAGAGAGAATAATGGAAGCATGGGGTCAGGAGCGCAGGAATTTGGGGCCTCTCAGTACTCCGCATCCCATTACTCTGACCCAGTCACACCACCCGGTATTGAGCAGCCAACCAGGAACCCCAGCTATTCTGATGAACGACCGGTCACGCATTTTGACCTTAGTCACATAGAGAGGGCTCCGCATGTTGACGCAGGCGATCAAAGTGGCCCCCGCAGCAGCAATATATCGTCTACAGAACAGGCAGTTGAAATTTCCTTCTGGTCATGGGAGTGGGGTTATTGGAAAAAAAAGTGACCATCTCAAGGTAAATCACTGTGATCCTTCTCCAGTGGAACGGGTGGCAAAGAAGTATACATGGAAGAACTTCTCATTGTATGATCTAAATTTACAAAGCTTGAGTCCCGCACAATGCTTCCGAGCAGCCACAGTGGATGGAAATAATGCAATTTTCATGATATCTGAGGAGGAAGAGAAGAAATTAATTGCCGAGGGAAGACTCGCCTCAGACAAACAGCTTCTTGCCTTGATGCCCAGGATATCAGCTCAAGCCAAATCACTTGCAAAGCGACAGCGGAAATAGCTTGGCTCGAGAACATCCCAAGTAGACCAACGTGTGATAATCATTGATATACGTTTTGTTATGTGTAATAATTAGATACTAGAGTACAGGTTTATTCTTATAATTATAAATTACCGTGAAGGTTGTCTAAAAAGGAATTCCTGAGGAGAAGCTTCTGGTGGAAATCCTCACAAGATGATTTTTCGAGGAGGTCGCTCATGATTCGAAATTACCGTGAAGGCTCTCAGAAGAGGAATTCCTTGAGGAGAAGCTTCTATGGAGGAAATCCTCACAAGATGATTCCTCGAAGAAGTGGTTCACGATTCTAAATTACTATGAAAGCTAGCTAAAGAGGAACTCCTTGATTCTACGATGCAATATTTAATCAAACTAAGATTTCTTTAAATAATATAAACATCTTGAATATCACTGGCTTGTTCTGAGATTGCATACCATTGCAATTGCAACGCTTTACACGATGCCCTTGAAAGATGTTGCAGCAGATATCTGGTATTGCAGCAAGGATTTTCTTTCTCCGATAGATATGAAAAATATGTTAGACACACCTTCAGCTCTATGGCAGAGCATTTTCAAGGATGATAGCTGGCCGAAGCTCGCAATGGGGATTGATCATCAAAACGTTCCTCTTCTTATGGGCCCCAACCTCAGTGCTTTTCGGCAACACACACCGAATCATCTGTACCTTTTCCTTATCTTAGGTGACTGGGATGGTGACCTCCGGTATCGCCAAAAAGAATTTTTTGAATCCCTTCAAGATGGCTGGAAATATGATAAACACAACCGCGAGATTACATTTCCATCTGGGATTACTGTCTTTCTCCATGCTGGAGCAACGGAGGAGGTCTATTTTCCTTCTCTGGATAAGCTATTCTCCCACCAGAAAACAGGGATAAATCAGAGTACCTTTTTTATGGTGATGAAGGCCTCAAAGAACTGAGCGCACCTCATGTTATTGGACTGGGTGGTGCTACACACAAGTGGAGAAAAGTAAAGCATGGCTACGCTCTCCGGCTTTTATACCAAGAAAGTATGTTATACTACCAAAGGCCCCCAAAATACGCATGAAAGCACGCGAAGCAGAATTAATTTCGTCATGGGAAATGCAGCCAGAGGCTTAGTGGTATTGTCCAGAAGTCCAACTACTCGTTACGGACCTTCTGAGCTAGAGGATGGGAACTGGCGAGATCAGAGGTCCTGTTCTGATCTTCGCAATCACTTTCATCACAATTTTGTTATCAGCTATATAGTACCTTTGGAATTATACTACTCCTTACGCATTCCGTTGCTCTGCGACCATGAGCACTTTGCATCTACTTGCCCTTGTGCCTGTACTTCCTGAGTTACTGAACACTCCAACTGATAACTAGGTGCTAGAGGCAAATATTTCGACCAGAAAAACCTTCGAACACTGAATAGCTTACTAACCAAGAACTAAAGCGCACGAGGGATGACCACCAAGTCCATCGAATTCCAGGTTACGACATGGAGGCAACTATGGAGAAACAGAATGGGACACAATATCCAACCAGCAGATTGTTTGTCCGGCTCCAAGCACTTCCTGCCCCCTTTCCCTCCCAGATTGTCATGGAATTACTGGACACCACGGGCACTCCATCATGTCATTCCGGATTCATTTCAAACATTGTAACAGCTCCTCTTCACGAAAGACCTTTACCCCCTCAATGTTCAAATGGCCCATCTCAAAGCCTAGTTTAAACACTACCCCTCCGGGCCCTATAGTCGTGGTGTATTTCTTGAGCTGTTTTTTGTTCTGTGCCGCTATGAACGGATTCGCTCCAAAGCCAAAATAATTCTTATACTCCAACCAAAAGTAGAGGTGGCCAGATATAGATATAGGGTCCAGAAAGCGAATGTCAGGTGTTGGGCTAGTCATCGAATCCTTTTGCTCTGCTTCGGTTTGGAACATGTAACCTAAATTTCTAATTGAGTCGACGAATTGGATTTCTGCAAGTCGAGCTTGTTCTGATTTCATTCTTTGCTTCTCTTGCCGCTGTTGTATACCCTCCGGAGTGTTATCAAGCGGTGGGAGCCGAAGAGCACCGTCAATAATAGAGCTTACGATGGCATGATCCAACTTTGTCTTGCTGTGCCGAATAATCGTGTCTGGACTTGGTCGGCTCGAGCGAAGGCGACGTGCCAGAATGAACACCGGCTTCACAGCTGTCGGCGGAATTCCCATATACTCAACATCGCTTGCAGGGACACTCTTTGTCATCATGATTCTATCATGTTTTGTTGGAATCGGATGAGTGTTTTTGCCGTGCTGCCGTAGGGCCTTCTCAGTCTCGAAATCACGCTTACATCGGCCACATTGGTGGTGTCGTGGGGAGGTCTTGATATGCTTCTTTTTGGCATCGGGCGATTTGAAGAACTTCTGGCATCTGTCGCAGTTGTGCTGTGATGAATTTTTCCGATGTTGATCCAGCGACTGCCTGGTGGGAAATTTGCGATTGCAGGGTTGACAATAATGCATTCTAAGAGTTCTATTCTCTCGAAGATACGCGATAAGAAGGCGTTACTTCAAGAAGAGAGGATGTTTGGACTTCTTTCAAGGTATGCCGCTTGGATCTGGGATTGCGGGGTTGGATCTTTGACGCTGTCCCTGTCATATCAAGGCCACATGATTGGACCGTCAGTGTTCCGGTGACCCTGCAAAGATTGCCTGTGAAAGGTTGCCCAACCCTCGCGCAGCAAAAGTATTGGGCGTTACAGGCTCTAGCACAAGAGCAACTTTCTCAAAGGCATTACTGGATGGCAGCGCATCCTGCCGAGGGTCAATCGTCTCCTTTCACAGAACAAGATGCCCGCCATTGTTCTGTTTCTGCTGGAGCCGTCATCTTGATACCGAGCAATTTCCAACCCTGTTCAAATTGTTCTAATCGAGTATAACATAAACAGCATAAATGTCAATATTCCAAGAACCCTCACAACCAGCAACAGAAAAACTAGCTAATGATTAGTCCTTTTGACTAAGTAATGAAGTTGTGTGACAAAA
The DNA here is from genome assembly GCA_001430945.1 of Amauroascus niger. NCBI lineage: Eukaryota > Fungi > Ascomycota > Eurotiomycetes > Onygenales > Onygenaceae > Amauroascus > Amauroascus niger. Next base: position 164,131 of record LJPK01000145.1, read on the forward strand.
AGCCCTTTGGTCAAGCCACACTAAACAGAAAGACATGAGAGGGTATCATGGTATTCTGACAATATAACACTATGCCCCACCTATCCTTGTTTTCTCACCATCTTGCAAGTGGGCTTCTTCGGCTGACCTGCAGCCTGGGCCTCTGGTTTTTCTTTTGGAGAAGGGGAGCTGAACGGCTCCGTTGTAGCGCCACCTTGTGAAGAAGGATCACTAGCAGGTTGCGGAGACTTTGAGCCTGCGGGAACAGATCGAGCGAGTAAATGTGCTGCCTCGGGCACAAATATGCGATGGCACGATGTTATATGGAAGATTGGCAGTCCTTTGTGCTTCTCGTTCCTGCTCTGCCCTCTGCTGCCTTCGAGTTGCACTCCTATCCAGATCAGCTTGCAGCTTCCGACAGCCGCTGCTATCCTCCCAACCTAGTTTATCATGTCCGGAAGAAACTGGTTCTGGTGTTGACGGTGACTGTCCCAGAAGAAGCTCGATAGGGGATGCATCCGTGGAAGGTAATACAGACATTTTGGAAGGTGGCTCGCTGGATTGGTGCTTTGAATCTTTCGGATGATCTGGCGCAGCTCAGAGGATCTTCTTTGACACCACGTTCGTAGGCTCGGCTGCTCTCTTCCCAATGATTTGGGCACGATATTCCTGCAGCCGTTGCATGCAAGCGGCAATCTTGTTATAGTCTAAGCCAAACCGGTCTGCAAGAGCCATGTGCAAGCTCTGGGAATTTTTCAATCAGTTGCGGCAGCGTCAGGTTCAAGAGAGTATTATAGTCTTCTTCAGAATCGCTGTCATTGTTGATATCAGTCTCATATAGTTCCTGTCGTTCGATTCCATAGAATAAGCAGAGGGATATCAACTGGGAGCCTACAACAAAAACCATGTCTATTAGTATTATGTAGATTTATCAAGCCATGATGTCACAGCCAGAATCCACAGCTGCATGTGTAACTTCCCCACCGTTTTTGGAAAGTCCTCAGGGATGCAGTAGCCATCACCCGGCCTATATGCACCTACTGGGTGCAAGAATTTCATACCACGATCTGCCTTTGAGTTTATTGCCATGGCACCGAGTCGATGGATGGAAGCTTCCATGCCATCAAAGCGCCCGTCCATATACTGGCGCTGTTCGTCAAAACACTGGTCCATGAACCGAAGCGGCCATCGATATACTCCCTCAGGGTCGTGAGCGCATCCCTCGAGGGCTCCATCGTTGATTCGCAGATAAAGAATAGTAGTGCTTGTGGTATATATTCAAGTTATGGGCTTCGAGCTGAACGTTGGCAAGAGGTTGTTGAGAAGGAGTGATGGCCAGGCAACAACACCCCGCCAACGAGGAGATTTCAATCGGGCCTGGCCGCCTCACAATCGCCAGATTTGTATTCTGGGGATTCAAACGCAGCTCCCTCAAATTTTGGAGTTGGAAGCTGTCAAACAATTTTATTGCTCAGCCAAAAGGGCTAGTCCTTAGCTGGTGATAGTTGCGATGTGGCTAAGGGTGCCGGAACATTGCCGCTCAGTTCCACGTCTCAGTCAAAGCCAAAGTTGTTGAGCGGACGGTTTGCCGGGAAGGATCAATATTTCGCCGCGAGGACATCACGTCTCTCCCAACGCCAACGACTCTCTAGCCATATCAGAAGAGGTTCAATGTAGTCAATGGATTTTCGCCGAGTCCTTGCCTCTAAATGGAGCCTCTTGAACGGTGTCGGCAAACGGATGCGCTTGAATCATTGTTCAAAAGATTTCAGGCCATCATTGCTAGTATTTCGAGTGTGCGCCCGGGGCGAAGAAGGAGCGGAGTAGTTATATACTAACTACTCTATTGCTTCAAGTTCCTCTCACTGCCTCTGCCATCCCAACGCACGATACCATGCTCGGATAAGGATCCCTTGTCCTGCAGCCAAACATCAGAGTCACGTTGGGCTTTAAATCAATCACTCCTCATGCTCTCATTGGAGCTCTCCAGGTCATGCCGATAGTCGCTACGTAGTGTGTATTGATTGGCTCCAGCTGGCGAGGCCACCACACTGCATCTCGTGCATCCCCACTCGAGGTGGCTTGCCTCATAAAAACGGTTGATTGCTGCCAACAGAACCTCTCCAGTTATTGTCCCTTGGCCCAGCGAGCATTACTATATGTCATCTCCTACCGAAGCTCTCAACCACTCTTGTCGAACTCACTTCGCTCACAAACAATATGCCAGAGTCAACGTGGTCACAGCCTCGCGGCGGCCGTGGTGGTGGACGAGGCGGTGATCATGGCAGAAGAGGAGACCGCGGCTGTGGCGGCTTTAGCAGTAATCGTGGGCAAGTCAGTGGAAGAAGAGGTGGGGGGAACCATGGTAGGTTCCATAGAGGTGATCAAGGTCGCCGGGGCGGTTTCCGTGGAAGAGAAGGAGGTGGAGGACCAATGAACTCTCTGTGAGCCTATATCTATCACTTCTAATGAATAGCAGCAGCTCGACCTGACTCTCTTTTGTTTAGCTTAGGGCCGCCACCAGAACCTAACCCAGAAGTCACTAAGATCGAAAATGATTATAATGCCGCAGTATCTGATGGTATAGACCGGGCAGAGCTGTTGACCGCACAGCGTTTCCCATTAAGGCCGGCATACGGAACCAAGGGGGCTCCCGTAATCCTATGGGCCAACTATTTTGAAATGGGAGTGGACAGAAATATGCCCCTGTATCGGTACAATGTTGAGGTCCACCCTCAATCCTCTGGAAAGCCTGTGGCTGGGAAGCTTCTCAGGCAGGTTGTCCGACTCCTACTCCAGGACCACTTTGGGGGCCACCGTGGCCGTATTGCAACCGACTATAAATCGATATTAGTTACCCGAGGGTCCCTTGGGGTGGATGGTCCAAGGACATTTGATGTGATGTACCAACCAGAGGATGCCGATACCTCTCGGGAGAAGAATCCAAAGATTTACAAAGTGACGGTCATGCTCACAGGCACGCTAAGTCTTGCCCAATTGCTTCAATACCTGGCCTCATTTGATCCAAGAGCTGTTTTTGAGCCAAAGGAGGAAATCATTCAGCTCCTCAACATTATTATTGGGCACTACCCTAAATCCAAGCCGAACATCCTAACTGTCGGCGGAAATAAGCACTACCTCACCAAACCCGCGGATAAGGATAAACATCAACTTGGTGGCGGTCTGGAAGCGCTCCGGGGATATTTTGTGAGTGTCCGCCCTGCGACTTTGCGTCTTCTCGTCAATGTGCAGGTCAAACACACTGTATGCTATCTAGGAGGCCCGCTGCGAGATCTTATTCGCCAGTATAATCGCGATGTTTACCACCTCAGTTGCTTTCTTAAGGGAGTCCATATCCGGCCCACACACCTAAAGCGAACCAAGGGAGTGACAAGCAAGGCGATTCTCGGTCTTGCCACTCCCCAGGATGGCAAATGTCAACCCAACGCCCCTCGAGTTAAATGTTATGGTGCCGGACCAGATGAGGTGGAATTCTTTCGTGTGGGCCAATCCGGTTCACCAGGATCGGGTGGCGAGAAACGGGGTAAAGGCCAGCGGCCCGCCCAGCCGACTGATTCCTCCGGGCGATACATCACCGTTGCCGAGTATTTTGATCTGAGTGAGTCTTTTTCAAGTTATTTTGACTGTTTGAATCATGTCGGCTGATACATTTTGTCAACAGAGTATAGCCTCAAGACGGACCCGGGGCTGCCGGTCGTTAACATCGGGACCGTGGACAAACCAGTGTACCTTCCGGCAGATGTATGTGAGGTCTCTGCAGGTCAGGCTTCAAAAGGAAAATTGAGGCCTGATCAGACAGCGAAGATGATTAGGTTCACCGTCCGCCGGCCTAACAAGAATGCCGAGTCGATTTTTCGGGACAGCAAACAGGTCATTGGAGGGTCGTTGCAACCCAACGACGGTCTGCTTGCCAAGATGGCATTCTCGGTCACGCCAGGTCTTCTTACGGTCGGCGGCCGTGTGCTAGAAAAGCCCACTCTGGTGTATGGCGGCAAGACTATACAATATAAAACGGAAGCGCAAGCATCTTGGGATCTGCGCGATATAGAATCAATGACCAAGGTTGCAGCCTGGCTGCCTTTTGGTGTCTTGTATTTCCACGGGCGGCAACAGATTCAGAATGATCAGTTGACCAGGTTCATCAATGATCTTGTCAATTTCCTTCAAAAATATAAGATTCCGGCTACCGGTCCCCTTGCCGTCGCAAGGTGCCCGGTCGACCATCGCGACACCCCCCCGGAGCGAGTTCAAGCTCAAGTCGAAGCCGGCTTCAACCAAGTATCCCATCTAAAACCAAGATTACTGCTTGTGGTTTTGCCAAATATATCTCCACCCGAAAAAAAACCGCAGGCAGATGCATCTCTATACAATGCGGTGAAGTTCCTAGGGGATGTCCGTTATGGTGTGCACACAATTTGCGTGGTAGATTCCAACGTCAGGAACACGAGACGTTCATATTTCGGGAACCTTGTGCCCAAGTTCAACTTAAAACTTGGTGGCATCAACCAGACTGTCTCCGGGGACTTGGGTGTCATCTCAGAGGGGAAGACCATGGTGGTCGGTATTGATGTTACCCACCCTTCGCCAGCATCTGCGGCTCAAGCGCCCAGTCTTGCAAGTATGGTTGCGAGCATTGACAAGTCCCTATCGCAATGGCCAGCCACCATACGAATCCAAACCGCGCACAGAGAAGAGGTTGAGTCATTGAATGACATGCTGAAGTCAAGGCTCCAGCTTTGGCGGAAACACAACAACATTTTGCCGGAGAACATCCTAGTGTATCGTGACGGGGTTTCTGAGGGCCAGTATAATAGGGTTCTTGACCTTGAGCTCCCACATCTCCGTCATGCCTGCAAGGAATTATATTCTGCCACCGATACAAAGCAGTGCTTACCCCGGATATCAATCATCGTCGTTGGCAAGCGTCATCACACTCGATTTTACGCAGACAGCACTGAAAACGCAGTTTCTAACCCGCAATGTGGTACTGTTGTTGATCGTGGAGTTACCGAGAACCGGCACTGGGACTTCTTCCTTCAAGCTCATACCGCCTTGCAAGGAACCACCCGGCCAGCCCATTACTTTGTTATTCTCGATGAGATAATGCGGGACTACTGCAAGATGAAAGGGGGGAAGGCTTCGGAAGCCGCTGATAATCTAGAGGACATGACACACAAGATGTGCTATCTCTTTGGCCGTGCAACCAAGGCCGTGAGTGTCTGTCCTCCAGCTTATTACGCGGATTTGGCATGCGAGCGCGCCCGTCGTTACCTTAGTAGGGTTTATGATGCGACGCCCGGAGGAAGCATTGTTTCAGGACAAAGTGCCGGTGGGCAAGTGACGCAGGCGGATATACAAATCCACCCAACCCTGGTGGACACCATGTTTTACATTTGAGCGTGTGCTGCGATTTGGACCGTTGACTTGCCGGTTGGATACCTCCGACATGCAGTCTCTAGCGAGTGACTATTCTTTTTTTTTTTTTTCCTTTTTTCTTTTTTTTTCACGGTTGTTTCCTATGTCTCTCATGGCATTTTGCCCTAAGAATCCTGCCTACTCTGCCTAATCATATCCAAATCTGCATCCCGCACTCTGCCCGAGCTCGGCTCCTATTAAGTACCCTTCTCATATTCATCTATTTTATACTCCATAATACACCTCTACCCAATTCCACAGAGTCCTGTCTGTTATGAAAGGGGTGCTTGCGGCTCTGAGTCTTGAAGAAGTTAATCCATGGTAACGTGAAGAATGATGGGCGCTCTGTAGCAGTGGTGCTTCAGGCAATGAGCGACTCGCGCCACAGTTGAGGTGGAAGAGATAATGCAACAGTATGTGTTTCTGAGCGACGGGAAGGCCATCAAAGTCTAAAAATAGGGTAGTTTCATATTATCCTTCTACATCACATTTTCTACTACGGCTATGCCTCTTGCAATTTCTACTGCCTCCAACACTTTCTATCTCTCCTACGCGTCTAACTCTACGACGCCCGCACTTTTTGCTGCCTCCAATGCTTTCTACAACTCCTACGTGTCTAAACGCTTCCTGCGCCTTGCACCACCTTTGTGATTGCCATGGCGTCGACCACGAATGAAGATGTTAATATGTTCTATAGTCTGTCCTTGCAACATCTCGGATAGTTTACCTACCTCTCTACATCATTCTCAAAGGTCAAGGCTTGCTGGAAGGGTGGTTTGAAGGCCTTCCAGAAGACTGGCGGCTAGGTGCCAGTCCAAATGGCTGGACTACCGATGAAATAGGCCTGAGATGGCTTCAACAGGTCTTTGTTCCTGCAGCAAATCCTTGCAGAGTTGGCAGTTCTATCCTTCTTATCCTAGACGGGCACGGCAGTCATCTTACCCCGGAAATCGACCGAATCTGCAAGGATAACGCTATAATATGCCTTTGCATGCCACCTCATTCCTCCCACTTTCTGCAGCCACTAGATGTGGGTGTTTTCTTAGCTTTAAAGCGAGCGTACGGAGATCTAATTCAGCAGCGAATGCGGCTTGGATTTAATGCCATTCGGGAGGCAGATTTCCTAGATGCTTACCCCGCAGCGCGCTCTGCAGCCTTCAAACCTCAGACTATTCAAAATGGCTTCAAGGCAGCCGGAATAGTGTCCTTTCAGCCTGACTATGACCTCCAGCAGCTGGATATTCAACTGGGGGAGCAGCTTTAGCAATTCAACCACCTCCTGGGCGCTTCAAACACCTAGTAATCCACGGCAGTTACACTGGCAGGCGAATAAGATCAAAGGCTTAGTGGAGGGTCAGCCTCAAGGCTTTGTGGAAGGTCTTGACCAAATTATCAAGGCCTGCGAGTACGGAATGGTCAGCGTCACGATTATGAAGAACCAATACCAGGATATATTCAATGCCAATGAAACAGAGAAGCAAAACGCAAGAGATATAGGCGCCGAATTCAACAAGAAGGATGTCTAGCTAGGGAAGAAGCTCAGGCTCTTGTTATTCCACCTGCTGAGGCGGTTGAGCTCCCTGTCATTCAGCCCCCCCAAGCCTGAGCCCGCTGAGCCCGCAGCACGCGTACAGTACGAGCGCCACGAAGATGCAGCGATTGTGGGATGCTTGGGCATACAAAACTAAGATGCCCTCAACCTAGTGTAATTTGGTTTGATTTGATTAGCGGGTGGTTGGTGAAGATATTTCAGATTAAATTCTAGTTAGTTGAGATGTTTGAATTTGGTTGCTCGCTCGCTTGGGATAAGGGGCGAAGGTGCTAAGGGGCTGGGCTGTGTTCAATCATTTGAAAATTACATTTTTTTTTTGTCAATTCTGTTGAGAAATTCTGAATGAATTGTTGATAAAAGTTAGCAAATTCAAAAAAACTTCTTACATCTTTTACTGTTTTTAATGTCTTTCATTTTTAAATGATTTTGATCTTTCTTGAGTTCATTCAAATCTCTTTTTCAGTCTCTATAACAAATCTGAGATAGATGATAGTTTGAATTTTAAATTCACACTTGTCAATTTTGATCTGCAGTCTTATTAATTGTAATCTTTTCAATATTTTTCAAACATACTTTTGATGCTGCTTCAGTGTTTCATTTATAAATATGAGAATGTTGTTCAGATAAACTGACATAAATTCATTGAGAAAGTCTCACAAAACTCAATTGATGTACTTTTAAAACATACTTAGCATGTTTGCTAACTTAAATAAGATGACTAATCACTTAAAAAAACTGTACTGAATCTGAAAGACTGTCATTCATTTATCTTTTTCAGCAATTTATAAATTGTGAAAGATCATCATAATATTAAGTTTGATAAATTACTTGACTTTTTCAACTCACTGCAGAGTTTTGTTAACTAAAAAGAAAAAATATTGATTTTTCTTGATTATTTGATTCAAAATATAATAGTTAATGCAGAATTGAAGATCTTCATCTGACTTTTTAATGAATAGTACTAATACAGCAGCAGATAAATTACTTACTTAAATGAAATCTTTTGTTGGGATCTCAACCTGATCAGATGCAGTCAACACTGTGTTTAAAAAACTTAAAAGTATGTTCATGTTAGATAAAATCTTGTTGCAATTCAACTCTGATCAGAAAATCATCATTGAAACTGATTTATTAGAATATGTAATGAAAAATTCACTGATGCAATACAATAATGAAGAATTTTTACATCTTTATATTTTCTTCTTTTAAAAGAATCTGCCTGCAGAATGCAACTATGAAATTCATAACAAAAAACTACTAGCTATAATTCAATATCTGAAAGAATAAGAATTGAAAATATGAAGTGTTGAGAAGTTTCAGATCATTATCAGTTACAAAAATTTTGAATACTTTATGACAATTTAAAAGCTGACTGAATGTCAGATGTGATAAACTGAATTTCTAAATCATTTCAACTTCACAATTTTATATAAATTTGACAAGCAGAATGTACTTGTGAATGCTCTCTCTCAACATAAACAGAATATGCTTCTTGAGACAGCTGACAAAAAACTAAAGTATTAAAACATAATACTCTTACAGTTAAAAATGATTGATAAGAAATTATTTAATCTCTCAGTAGAACTCATCTTCACAGATAAAAACTCTGCTGATGAATCAGAAACATCAACAGAACTGAAAACTGAAAATGAAACTTTTAACAACATGTGAAACAAGATGTTTGTCAACAATTCAATTCTACATAAAGCAATTGATGTGATAAAATGAGAGAAAAGAAGATTTCTCACAAAGATTAATGTCAAACTATTGATAGAGAAATACTCATTACAAAATGATGATCTTTACTGATAAGAACATTAATAAGTATTAGATTTCAAACTGCTTCAAACTTAAATTATACAGAAACTTATAATTCAGTAGTCACTGATCATTCAGATTGAGACTTAATGATTATTATGACTAATAAATAATTTTTTTGATCAGATTACACTCAAAATGTTTAATGATTTGTACAAAATTGTAATGTATGTTAATTTGTAAATTCATAAAACTTCTGACAGTAAAAATTACTAAAGTCATTGTCAATATCTGATTAACTCTGACAGAAAATCTTGATTGATTTTATCATCAACTTATCAGAATTAAATGAATGTATGAACATCATAATAGTGATGAATTGATTTATCAAAAAAGCAATCTTCAAGTCATGCATGAAAATAACAATAAACATAATGACTGAGATGTTTATTCAAATCATTTATTGACATTATGAATTGCCAGACACTATAGTTTTAAATTGAGACATGCAATTTGTGAGAATGATGTGAAAACAGATCTGTCAACTGCTACAAATCACTCAAAAGCTTTTAATGATCTGACACTCACAAACAGATGATTTGACAGAGAGAATGAATCAGATTCTCAAAATGTTTTTATGAAAGTTTATCAATCATTATCAATTAAACTGAAAACAGTGACTATCTGTAACAGAACTGATGATAAACAATTAAGAAGTTAAGTCAACAGAATTCTCACTCTTCTTTCTGACACATGAATACAATGTTGAATCTCTTGATTTAAAAGAGAAACTCTTAAAGAATGCATATGAAAGCTCTTAAAGTCTCACTCAATGAGCTGATGCAATGATAAAACAGTTACAAAATGTAAGAGATGTGACTTAAACAGCTATTACTGTGATTCAGAAGCAACAGAAGTGGACTGTGAACAAGTTCAAGTCAATCTATCTATAAACTCAGACTCAACTTGACTCAACTCAATTCAATAGCTCTTGAGTCGAGTTTAACTTAAGTTTGACTCGAAAATTGATTAACTCCATGGATATAAGATTCTAGGTTATGAGATATAGATCATTTGAATCGTCTTTTAATTCTTTATCTAAATCAGATTTTTTCATATTTTTATGACTTAAATCTGATTTTATATCTTATTCCAAATCATATGTACTAATGTTATCATTTCCATATACTCAATAAGCTTGGGAGTCAATAGAAAAATAAGGAAAAATTATAAAAATAAATAAAAATCAGATTTATATTTGCCATTCAATAAGCTTTCTAAAAATATATATCTCATAGTCACATGACCTATATTACCCTTAATAAATTAATATTTTTATTAATAGATCAAAAACTTGAAAAAAACTCAGCTTGACTTGGTTTTGACTTAATAACTCATGAGTTTTCAATATCATATGACTCAAAACTCGCGAGTCGAGTTGGCCTACCCCAAAACTCAACTTGACTTGGACTCATTCACAGTTTAAACAGAAGAAGTACATCAATCAA
>LJPK01001484.1:8908-106557 GCA_001430945.1 Amauroascus niger
GCGCCCGCCGGTTGCCCGGCTAGTGCCTACCTGCTCCCGGGGCTTCCACCCAAGGCCCACCATTTCAAGGTTCTTCAAAGGCTTCGTGGGCCAAAATTGCGGAAAAGATATTTGGCGTGTTCGGCGACAGCAACGATCAAACAATCAGGCACCTTGACAAGGAGTCAACAACACTGAAACAGATTAGCTTTGACTTTCATATGCTCCTTAGAAGAAGGTTGGAGTTGCTAGATGCAAGGCCAATCCAGGTGGCATGTTTCTTTGAAACCATGACTACCAAGATCCGCACTATTACTAGGAAAGATATCGGCCATGTCGTGACTGAAGAATCGGCAACTCTCATCAGCTACAAACCAATGCTCATTCATGCAGACCACCGCACGATGTGCCAGTTTACGGATGACAAAATACCTGGATACGTTGATGTGACGGGTATATTGAAAGCCATGATCGCGAACCTTGATAAAGCAAAGGACGGGCTAGAGGTATGGAGCCTCATCCTTAATTTATTCGACCGGTGAGCACTGACGACAACATATCACAGAGAGACGTCAAAGTCATGATCACGCTTGGAGATGCCAAGCAAGACGATAACGTTGTCAACTATGGCATTGTTGCAGGTCATGTAGTAGGCACCACAAAGGATGCAAACCAGCTCAATGTCTCGAATGTGTAAGTTTTACCGCGACTAATATCTTTCATTGATCCACTACTAAATTCTTGAGCAGTTCCATGGCCCTAGAACCCCCGGCAACTCGGCTGGATGATCGTGAGTCAATAAATCTGTTGGCGCCTTGGAAGTCCCATGAACCTGAACCAGACCTCGTCATGAACCTGCGCAGAGAAACTATCCAATAGCTTGTAGGAGATTCAACTTGTGGTCGCAATAAACGAATGCAAGACCTATGCCTTGGGAAGGCAAATCACTTTCAAGGAATTCATCCACAGAAAGCTCTTTTTGGGTGCCGAAGTCTGGACGGGGATCAAGGTTTGCTTCATTATTTCGCCGCCATCATGTGTCTGATAATCCAAGCTTCCTGTTCTTCCCACATGAAAACTGCCACGGGCTGTCGATAGGGAAGCGTTTGGCAACTTCCCTGGCCCTCTGTAGTGCATCGGCTTCAAAGTCTGCAACTGAGTAATATGCATCGGCCGACACCAAGAAGCTCGGGAGTGTTAGGAGTACCACACCCGATCCAAGGTCCGAACGACCAAGTTGGTGAAGATAGTACGGCCGGTTGGGGGGTCATGATCTGTCCATTCTGACAGCAAAAGCAACTCGACAATATCTGAGGGTCTTAGATATTGCAATGTACACTTGACGAAAAAGTCCCAGCTCTCTTTATCACAACTTTCGACCCCATCAAAAGAAGCCCCACCATCATCAGTCTAGGATTGGAAGTCTTGGACTTCGGCAAATATCTTTCAACCCAGAAATCCCCACACAAAATAATAGGATTCTAGTAAGTCCAGTGCCTCCAACATCGCTCTCTTGCTGTTATCCTGCCAAAAAGCAGTTGCACAGTCAAACACCTTGACTTGCTCCAAGTTTGTCTGATACACTGATACCCGTGCCAGACACACGGCCTCGATAGCAAGCCAGATATCTGTCAAAGCTTGATAAAATTGCTGGGTCTGCCTTGAGTTGAAACGCATCGCAGATTTCTTGGAAGACGCCCCAGGCTCAATATTCAGCTGTGGGAGACGCCCGTCAGCTGCCAATAAATCACGCGTAGCCTTTGAAGTATCATCTTCACATGTAGGGAAAACCGAACGGCAATACAACATCTGAACCGACAGGTGTAGATAGAGATCCTGCAGAACTCACAGCCCCTGCCAACGGCAAGCAATCCACCATACAAATTCTTCTGTCAGAACATTGGCAGAACCATCATATAGCCCGAGAAAGACAGAGCTTTCTGGCCGGCAGGACATGGGTATGTGAGTATGGTTGGCATAATGGACAGCGTAACGTTGGTTCGTTTCGATGAACGAGCATAACTGGATATCATGCTTGTGATGGGGCGCGTGGGTCTGAAGCGGACCGTCAGTGAGAGTTGAACGTGGGGGCTCAAACCATCTTACAATGATTGCTCTGAAAATGTCTAATCAATTATTGCTGTGTTCCAATATGCTGTGCAGGCGCCGGCAGCATCGCGCAAGGTGCAGAACATCGTCTAAATCACCGAGTCCTTTGAAGATGGGCAAGATGAGCTCCACTGGCAGACTGGAGAGCGAAACCATTCTCCAGTTGGACTGAAAATGAAAGTGGTCCTCCATCGGATTATTTTTTGGAACAGCTCACTTGAGGTGATGAGGGTGGAACATTTCCTGCAACCAAGCGACCTGTACGAGTGCTACAGGATCCTTAATACATTCTGTACCATTAAAGAAAGAGCAAGGCAGGTCTACACACGGCAGAAGCTCAACAAATGGCCTGACACCTCACACACCAACTTATCTATTCCCTGTTTCTTCCTCGCTTTTTCTTGTCCGTTTCATTCTTCCCGTTACTCCAGTTTTCAAATCGATTTCATTCCGAGTCAGGATCTTCACTGCGTCCTTGGAATAGACATAGCTAAGGCCTGACCAGGTGGTGGTCAGCCCAACGAGATATCTGTAGGTCTGGTGGATGATCTTGGGGATGAGGGGCTCCTTCTGGTCGATGAAGGTCGAGTTTGGGGCCGGGAGCTCGGTGCGGCTTATCGCGTCGCCGGAGGCATCTGTGCAGGACGTGAGCATTCAACGCTATGCAGGGACAGGCGAGGAAACAAAAATGAAAGCGGGAAGCCAAGAGAATCGAAGAGTCAAAGAGTGATCTTCCCACGCTCCAAGTTCAAAAAGCAACATCAGCCGAAATGAAGACGACAGGGTTGCACGGGGGCTGGGCCAATGGCGATGCTAGTAAGGGGTGTCATGCGAGGCAGCCTGGAAGATCCCGCAAAGACTCGTGAAGAAAAGCGGCGAGGGGAGATTACCCAGGAAGGAGCGTGATTACGCAAGAAAGGGTCCAAAAAAGATTGAAGACCGACATACAACAGCCGGGATTCGCTGGTGGTCACCCACCCAACTACTAGCCGGCCGGCAAGTGGCTTAAGTACGGCTGAGCGGACGGGAAGCCCTGTTTTCCACTTCCTGTGGTCGTATGTGAAAGTTTTGGACCAGACGGAGATTATAATGGGATTGCAGCAGGACAATGCAGTTGACGTTGAAAGACTGTCAAAACACGATTATTGGACAAGTCAACCTCAAGGCCCGGCCAAAAAGGGTTCATTAACATCCGGGTCTTCAAATTTCTAGTTTGTAAGGCGTATAAGGCCCTTATATACAACTTTTGCATCAAACAAGTAGAGAGATTATCCAGGTTCATATCGAAAAATGCACAGACTGGCTCACACCGAACTCCAATTGAGATATGCCTTCTCCGATTGCCATCAGTTACTCTCAATAAAATAATAGTGGGAAATATGTGTAGTAAAAAAGGGTATAATGAAGCCTGTCAAACCACCAAAGAGGGATAAGCATCCACTAGCGCCAAGGTATGCAATGAAGAGGAGGATAAACAAGATAAAACAGCAGAAAAAATTGCGGGTATTCTTGCTTTGCAAAAGCCCAGATTCAGGATATGAGGCTCTAATAAAACTGCGCCTAGATAGTTACCGTGATTGACAGAAAGACGCAAAAAGACATCAGACGTGGGAAGATTCCGCAACCGCTTCGCTCCTAACCTCGTCTAGTGAGGCTCCATCGGGTTCCACACTTCCGGAAACGCCATTGCTGGCCGAAATGCCAGTTCTGCGCACATGCATGAGCAACCGAAGTGCGCCAGTGGGTGTGACACCCTCAATCCGCCGCGCCATGCCGACGCTCTCAGGTCGTACTCTCTCGAGGGCGTGTAGTTCTTCCGTGCTCAGGCCATGGATTTTTGAATAGTCTAAATCTAGAGGAAGTAGTAGAGTCTCGTCACGAGCGAAGATACGAGCGCTATTAGCCTGACGCTTGACATGCGGCGAGTAAGTTCCTTCTACGGTGATACGAGCCTTGATTTTTGGGTCAAACGAGTTAGGTGAGTAAGGGATGCCGCTAGGGGAATTGATATGCGGGATAACAGCGTCAATACTGGCATTGTTAACGCAGAGGAGTTCGAAAGCGGAGCGGAGGCTTGAGTCGGTATGGACCCGGAATCCCTTCTTGGACCAGACTGTTGAAGGATATTTGGTGTTTTCAAGAAGTGTCTGGAGCTCCACTAACTGTTGTTTAGTTTCACTAAAGTGTCTCCAGCGCTTGTCGGTGATTACACCTGCCGCACGCCCCATTTCGGTCAATCGAAGATCAGCGTTGTCGGCACGGGTAGAGATACGATATTCGCTGCGCGTTGTAAACACCCGATACGGCTCAGTGACGCCTTTCGTGATAAGATCGTCGACCATTATACCGATAAACCCGTCAGAGCGAGAGAGAGTCAAAGAAGGTTTGGATTGAGATGCCAGGCCAGCATTGATACCAGCTAGCACGCCTTGTCCTGCCGCTTCTTCGTAGCCAGTTGTACCGTTTATCTGACCGGCGAGATAAAGACCACTTATAAGTTTCGTCTCCAAAGTGGGTTTTAGAGAACGAGGATCGACGTAGTCGTATTCAACTCCATAGCCAGGTTGGAGCATTTTCACATTTTCTAGGCCTTGTATAGTGCGGAGCATTTCGTATTGCGCGTCGGCTGGAATTGTCATGGAGATGCCATTAGGATAGATCACATCATTTGGCGCAAATCCCTCGGGCTCAAGCCAAATCATATGCCTGGGTTTATCTTTGAAGCGAAGAATCTTGGATTCTAACGAGGGACAGTATCGTGGGCCCTTGACGGTCTCTCGAATATGAACAGATTTGTCCAGATTAGCTCGGACGACTGCGTGAGCTTTATCGTTGGTGTAGGTAGACCAGCAAGTTAATTGGCCTTCATCACCCACGTCCACGGTATCGTTAAGATAGGAGAAAGGACTTGGAGGAGAATCGCCCGGCTGAATTTCGAGGGTAGAGAAGTCGATAGTCCTGCGATCCAGCCGGGGCGGCGTCCCAGTCTTCAAACGTCCGAGTTGGAAACCTGCTTCCCGAAGGGATTTGCTCAAGCCAAATGTCGCTGCCTCTCCCATTCGGCCGGACGGAAACACCTCCAATCCGATATGAATCTCTCCTCCGAGAAACGTCCCGGTTGTAATCACCACTTGTCCAGTCGGTATTACTTCGCCTGACTCTAACCTCACACCAACAATTTTGCCCTTCGCACCAGGAGTATTGCCCAGATCGTCCCTCGATACAACTATGTCCGCCACTTTCCCCTCCACAATGCTAAGCCCTGGATAAGTGGATAATTCCTCGAGCATATACTTCTTGTACAGCTCGCGGTCAATCTGCGCCCTTGGTCCCCAAACAGCAGGGCCCTTGGATCTATTCAGCACCCGAAACTGAAGTCCTGCCTTGTCCACTATTCTCCCGGCAACTCCATCCAGAGCGTCGACCTCTCTGATCATCGTGCCCTTCCCAATCCCACCAAAACTTGGATTGCAGGAACAAACGCCGATATTGGAACGGGACGGCGTGACGAGAGCGGTTCGAGCGCCTGATCGTGCGGCTGCTGCACAAGCTTCGGAGCCAGCATGTCCACCTCCAATAACGACCACATCGAATGAACTATAAGTTACTTAGCGAGAAGACATTGATGCAGATGTTCCATTCGATTAAACATACCGAGCGCCATCATTGACGGTTGCAAGATTACGGAAGTTTCGCGGTCGTCTTCTGTATAGCGAACGCACTTTGAAGAGTGGTCGAGGTAGCCGTACCGCTTTCATTCTCGAAAAAAATGCTCAGTCTCGCCGTCCAGACAGCTAAACTGTCCATAAAGAAAAAAAAATTCCCTGATCGTTCAACGTTTCCTTGCAACCGTCCGATAACAACCTTTGCCTAAGAGCTTAACCGGGCCGGAGAAGCTCCGGATAAAGTTTTAGGCCGGATTAATTAAATCCCGAAAGCCGAGGTTAAGTGAAATTGACCAATCAGTCCATAGCTATCTCTTTAACATCGCGGGGAAGAGAGCTCATTATTCAGATCAACGCATCTACTTCGGACTATTCATAAGGACCGTCTATGTTAGTTAAGTCTGGAGAAATCTGATCAGGAAAAAGAGATTAAAAACTATAACTTCTAATTCAAAATGAGAGCATATTGGTATGACAACAAGGAGGTACCATCACCCTCATATCGTCCCCTCTTCAACCCCTCCACACCCCGCCGATAACCCAACCCACCGTGCTCCGATCTGACAATTTTCATTCAGGGCGATCAGCGCGCCAGCCACGATTCCGGTCGTGCCGTAGACACATCGTACCTCTCCAGCCTCGGTGTTCTATACCGTCAATGTCCCAACATCTCAGACGTTGACATCCTCGCGAAAGATCGAGGTTACAAGAATCGCGATGAAATAACCATTTCCCCCGAGAAGATGGGCGCAGTCTACGAAGAAAAAGTGAAGATGTTTTTCAGTGAACATCTACACGAGGATGAAGAGATCAGATATATCCTTGACGGGGAGGGATATTTCGATGTCCGGAGTGAGGGAGATGGTTGGGTGAGGATCGCCGTGGAGAAGGACGATCTCTTGGTGCTGCCCGCGGGTATATACCATCGTTTTACAACTGGAGAGAGTAATGTGAGTAGTCGGCGTCCACTTGTCCACGCTCGCCGTTGGTGGAGGATTATTTGCTAATTCGGAGCGATAACAGTATATTAAAGCTATGCGTCTATTCCAGGATGAGCCTAAATGGACTCCTCTGAACAGAGGCCCTGAACTTGATGAGAACAAACATCGCAAAGCCTATTTGGAGTCTCGGACTGCGGCTGCTGCCTAAGGGCTAAATATCGCATAGTGCCATAGGATAGCTAAGACAGGCTTCATGGTGTTGTCAAGATAGTGTATTTCATACCCCAGGTACTTTTCAAGCACAGCAATCGGAGAACTGAAAATTTCTAAATCAATACTTTGTGTTTTTTTTATCATAACTTTATAAGAACGAGATCCAGATTTCTGATTCACCTTTTCATGGCGTAAATTCAAAATATACAGCCATGCACACCTTCGACGTTGATAGGTTTAAGGACATGCTGGTCGTTGTCATTGGAGAGGGATATGCAAAAGAGAAGCTAAACTTTCAAGTCCAGCAGATATTTTGTCGAGACGGCCAGGCAAATGTAACTGAAGCAGCTGAATAGTTATGTCACTGGAACAGAGTCAGGTAAAGATCCCGGTATCCTGAACGGGTCTTCCCTATGTGCTCGCTCCCGGCTATCCCGATTTTGGTGGGTATACATGACACCAGGGATCTCATCACCTGGGTGTACATTTTGGCGATACCTCAGACCTTCAGCATCAACGTCCCTGGCGGCCTGTAGTCTCTCAGCGCCAGTATCGCGAGCTCCAAGCATGCTAAAATTCGCAGCCGATACTCCTCCGGCGTCACTGGAGCCCACCTCTTGCTGCTCCTCTGATCCTCTAACTCCGGTTCGACCCATTCTGGGCCATATACCGGGCAGGGCGACTAGCTGGACTCTTGGTTCAACAACTCTTTCCTCGAACCATGCCTGCACGCGAGATTCTACCAGCTGAGCGACCTTGGGTACATCTTGAAGACGGCTACGTGAACCGATGAGCGAGCGAACGGAAAGGTCAAGTCGGTAATCTGGAAGAAATGAAAAAGCTAGGCTGGTCTTTGGGATGCCTGTGGTGCTGGTGTTGCTCTTTTGGCTGCTTTGGTCGACATCTGGCCGGTTTTTGCGACTGTCGTGACCACCTGGCCTAGGGTGCTCGTTGGTTTGTAAAGCTGGGTCACTATTTGAAGGTGTCAAATTGGCTGAAGTCTCTGTAGTTTCCGGGACGAACGATATGCACAACGTTCCGGAAAACCGTACAACAGAGACCGAGAGAGCAACAGGTAAAATCGCCGAGTAAGGTTTCGGATAATTCAGAACTAGATTTGTTTCAATGGCCAAAGAGAGGTTGTCATCGCTCAAATCGACATCCATAAGTGCCTGGAGGCGCCCCCCGTCAGTAGACGGGTCATCGATTGCGATAACCCGGCAGTTGCTAAATATCGGAAATTCCTCCCCCAACGATATATCTGTTATAGTGATCTTATCAATAAACGACGGTTTCTTCTCGGGATTGTTCAGTGTTGTGGCCAGCGATTCGAGGATTGAGGACGTGGGTGTATCTTTGAGGATATAAGCCGTTTGCCGGTACTGGGCAATCGTTTGCGCTATTAGGACATTGAACCAATCCAACGATTCCGGTTGATGGGTGGAGTGATGGGGCCGATGCTTGCCATGCCTGGAAGTGAAATTCGTAGGAGTGGCACTGTAATAGGTCTTCCGGAGGATCGACCGAGTGTTGGTTGAGGAAGACGGGACCGGTCGTAAAACGTTGGAAGACGGCTTCTCTTTCAACGTCCGAGAACTAAAATCTCTCGCGCCATTAATGGAATATGACCGCTTGTGTGAGCTAGTTCGATGTGCCTGAGCCCGAGAGGAGGAGGGAGGAGCTTCGCCGAAGATGAAAAACTTGATGAATGCGCCGATCAACAGGACAACCGAAAGCTGGCCGACCAACAGTCCCTGTGTAAATGAGAGACTAAGCTGCTGTTAGCTCTCGGTGTTCCTATACAGGCCCATTCAATACATACGAAGATTGTGCCGGTTGGGTGGAGGTCTCATCTATCCAAGCATCAGTAAGAAAGAGCGTGTATCATTGACTTCAAGCTGGGCGCGACGCACTTGACATTGTGGCTTAATGCGTTGAGCTCGAGGTCCTTTCCATCTCGGTCAGGAGGGTTTACTTGCAATCTCTTTGGACTTTTGCTCGTCGCCAATTGTTGGCTCTTAAATACTTAACCAGCGAGATTCAGATCGTTGAAACCCACATTGGGTTGTTGGGTTGGCAAAACTCAGTCCAACCACGGCCCAATTCGAATCCTCAGCTAAATAAATAAGTCCATACTTGCACCTCAACACTACATATTTGTTCAGTTGTTCAAAAACTACTGCGCGCCAAGCCAAACTGCAAAAGTTCGCTGTTGAATTCAGACGCAATTTGAGGTTGATGACTGAACCACTCGATCAAGAATCAATCAGCTCCGCGCAAGTTTTCTCTCCCTCGATTTCCAAAGACTTTCTCGCGTCTATTGAGCCTCAAGAGGTGACAGCTAGAGATAATGGTAGCTTTATTCCAAGGTTTGCGGCCCCTAAGCCTTAGCATCTAGGAAGATTAATAGCTGACCCTTCGTCTTCAATGCGGGTTTAGATCTGAAAGCCGCCGTTCTTCACACTCGATTTAGAATAGCCCGGTCAATCCTTGGATCTCTGGGTCCAACTCTTGTTAGGGTTGGGTGGGATCGAGTTATCAAAGGACCCTGCGACCCTCCAGAACTTGAAGCACTCCTTTACATTGCAGAGCACACTACGATCCCAGTTCCTCAAGTTCGATGTACCTACAATGGGCCCGGTGGCATCTATATTATGATGGATTATATTAAAGGCACAAATCTTGAAACACTCTGGATGCTTGACCTGTTGAAGCCTGAGGAACAGGACACCATACTCAATGATATGGCAGCTATCTTAATTCAGCTTCGAGCACTTCATCCTTCTAAGGAAGGAGTAGTTGCATCAGCTCAAGGTGGCCCTATTCTTGATTATCGCATTGGAAGTCATCTTGTTGGGCCATTTCAGTCCCATGTCAGCTTTCATTCTTTTTTGCGAGGTGGTGTTCCACTGGAAAACACAGCTAAGACCTTTGGAGAAGAAGTTGCAATCTGTCACAGTAACAATTATCGAACATATTTCTCACATGCAGATTTAGCCCCACGAAATATCATTATACGCAATGGCAGAATTGTGGGAGTTGTGGACTGGGCATTAGCAGGCTGGTATCCAGAGTATTGGGATCTAACAAAGACTTACTACACTTCCTTCAGGGTTCCAGAGTGGTATGAGAGAATCAAACTGAAACTTCCTTCATATGCAAACGAGCTCATGGCAGAACAAATTCTTTGGAGACTATATGATGAACCAGGAAATGTTTCGCGCAACTAGTTTGTCTCTTTATGCTGGGGCTGGGATCCTGCGAATCACTAGGCTCTAGTGATAACAAGATAGATCTGAAGAAAGTCTATATATAACAAGAGATGGGGTGCCAGTCGTGGCGCTCCTGCAGAAGCATGGGTTGGGGGCGTGGCCCATCGACCACTCAATGCTCTGTGAGACCATTGATAAGAATATCACCTCCAGACCCGGTGACAAGGTAGTTGGTTATAAATAACTGGCATGAAAGGAGCACAAGGCGCACAGACTCCTCTTTAACTCCATGGAAGTTGATTTAGTTTGGTAAAATTTCACTTCCTTCCCACCCCCTTTTACATAATGCCTATTGATTCCTCAAAGATAACTGCATGATCAAGGGGCTAGACTCGGGGCAACAAAAAGTTTGGTTTTTTTCGGACCCAGTGATCCCTTGATATCAAAGGGGCCTTTTTCTCGTTGACTTGGAAAACACCCGCTCTAGCAGGGTATCCATTTGGCGAGCAACAAATGACGATAGCTACTGGCAGCTATTTGAAAAAACCACACGCAGACCTGCCTGATTAACAATGATGAAAACGGAATGTGTCAGTGCTGTGCATGGTGACCTAGCATGATTTCGATTCGGACCACAGAGACAAATCATGTGTTAAGGTCGGGGTTGGGTTGGGTTTGAAATTGTGCTCATAGGTCAGGGAGTGTGTTTCTTGAATGTATGCATCCAAACAATGAAATGGCCGGATCACTGAAAGGAAACGGAATTCCATCCAGTTGCTCCTTTCCTATTTAACCTCCAACCGCGACGGGCGCATTCCGAGAAATAATCAACTCGCGAGCGAATGCACTGCTGATAGGTCCCCAAGCATCTGCACAGTTCGGATTGCGCTCATTCTCTGGTCTATCAGGTAGAGTTTATACCATATCGCCCACAAACTACGTGAACTGACATGCCTGCACAAACCCCGTATCCAACAGCACTTACACCTTGCTAATTTTTCCTGTTGACTGTCGTATTTCCCCGCTCTCGGTGTGTGTCTCCCGTCTGTATCTGGTGTGATACATCGATTGGCAACTGCCTTATAAAAGCGCCTCTCCTCGACCGTCCTGCCAGTTTATCACAGGTTTAATATTTCTGCCAGTATCGGTCGGTGAGCTGCATTTAACGTTTGTCCGAGCAGAGAGTCAAAAAGTCATCTATTACAAATGTCTACTCAGTACGATAGTATCGGAAGCAAGTACAATGCTATTAAAGAGCTGCCAACGGGACGCCTAGAGTTGGCAGCTGTGAAAGCGCACCTTGGGGATGTCAGCCAGCTTCGAGTACTGGACCTCGCATGTGGAACAGGTTTCTACTCTAGGTGGCTCGTCGAGTGGGGAGCGAGAGAAGTTGTCGGCTTGGATGTCTCAAAGGCGATGGTGGAGGAGGCGCGCCGGCAGTCCGAAGGCGACAATCGATTCGATTTTCAGGTTAAGGACTGTACCGAGCCATTGAACATAGGCAAATTCGACGTTGTCACCGCTGTTTGGTTCCTCAATTACGCTGGCAACGAGGAACTACTTCTGGGTATGTGGCGTAATATTCACGACAGTCTGAAGCCAGGTGGACGCTGCGTCGGAATCATACCGAGTCACGATTATTTCCCTAACAATCTCAATGTCGAGCGATATGGCCTTACCATAAACATGCTCGACAAAGTGGAGGGAGGCTTGAAATACCAAGTTACCCTGCACGCCTCAACCTCGGTTACATTCGATTGCTACTCGCTTGATCCTAGCATACACGAGGCATGCGCCGCGAAAGCAGGAATGTCTAACCTTCAGTTGATGCCGCCTACGGACCCTAACGACCCCAGCATTGATTTTTATGAAGAGTTTGCGCGTCTACCTTATTTCAAATGCTTCACAGCCTCTCGGCCTTCAGAATGATTGGACAGTGGCCTTTTCTTTTATC
Source organism: Amauroascus niger (assembly GCA_001430945.1). Lineage (NCBI taxonomy): Eukaryota > Fungi > Ascomycota > Eurotiomycetes > Onygenales > Onygenaceae > Amauroascus > Amauroascus niger. The sequence goes on from LJPK01001484.1 coordinate 20,982, forward strand.
AAACAGCCTGAATTAGTGTGTCTGCGGACAGATTGGCCTTAAAATAACTACAAGTGTATCGAGCTTCTTCAGATCACCACCTGCATTGAGCGTTCACCAACACTATAAAAAGGGATAATTAATGTCTCTGAGGGGTGACCACACAGTGTAGAAATCAATTCTTTTCGGATTTCGGAAGATATCTTGCAAATCAGACTCAATTGAACTTAAAGAGGCTTTAGGTACAGTTGTACAGCAAGAAATTCCTTTAATAACCAACCGCCTTACAGACTGGATGGACAAAAACAAAATCGTATGAAGTTTCGAGGAGCTCGACAAAGGCCTACATAACCGTTGCTTGACTAGGCTCCTGTTCATTCCACATCCAGGGACCACCTGCTTTTCGTCCGACCTTGCTCTAGACAAGGCGAACTATTCGCCGCGTGCCGTTTGCAGGTGATACAAAAATTCCTTTCTTTTTTTTTCGTTGCATTCCATCAGAATCTGGCGTCATGAAAATTGCGAAGAATAGGGACGACTTACCCAGAGTCAGTCATCCACCCATGGTGCGATACATAATCCGTTTTGGATACCATCCAGGTTGAAGTGGTTCTTTCGGGCTCATATTGCGGGTCATCATCGCCTTGGGCGTTGCTGCATTTCCTACCACATAGCTGCGGTTCTCCTCGGTGTTTGACTATCCCCCGCGGGCACACATAGATATGCGAATCAATTCTGGAGTACGGGATAAAGTCCAAGCCGACGGTACCACTGTTCCCATTCGAGGCGAGTTCGAAATCTTGCTGGATTCTTGTGGAAGTGTGCCAGGTAACGCATTTGTTGTAGAGTTGCTCCTCCAGCCAGAAAACCAGCAGCTGACACTGGAAATGTCTTGCTTCTTCGAGTATCCTGGAGTACAAAGCGTAGTCATGGCCCCTTGCAGTGGTAAAGGCAAGCGGAAATACCCCTCGTCGGAGATAGCTGATAACAAAGTCAAAGGCATCTGGGTCACCATCGATGAATATAGACCCATCCTCTTCTCTGTCAGGTTCCCGCAGTCCGGAAAAACACGATTTGAAATACTGGCTTCTCCCAGTCAATGTTTCAACGGTCGTGTTATACTTGTTTTCTCCTACCCGGAGGGTAATACGATCTGTTTTCTTGGGGAGCGGTGTTGCCATGACTGTCATGGTAAAAACCTCGAGAAAGCGTGGCGAGAAAAAGAAATGGTGAACTGATGAGTTTTGACATGGGTTGCTATCCCCAGGGTATTTCTCGACAGCAAAGCCCTTTATATTGATAGAAAGATATATCGAGAATTTGTCGACATCATGGATTCAGTCAATGACATAAGTACTGTGTATACGCGTACGCTAATCGCAACAAAGTCAGGCTCAACCATGAAAGCGCAAAGAATCTAAATGTGAACCTAGGATTCTTGCATTCTTCCTAAACAAGGGATCACATCTTTTGTAACGTGGTCAAGGCTGTCAAAGCATTCAGTCTCAAGATTTGCAGAGATGAATGGATGCAAATTGAGCATGGAACTCAGGCAGATACGAGAAAAGTGGGTGAACAAACACCCCTTGACATAGTTAGATGATTTTTCAAATACCTTGGGGTTTTCATACTATTTTTTCCCATCTTAAACTAGTTACCTTTATTTTCACTTTATTCTTCAGCAACAACCCACATCCGATTGAGTATCACGACATATCTTGGGTGTATCAGTGTGGAAGGTTGAAGAGCAAGTCGAGTCTGCCCTCCGCATCAGGCTAAGCTAGTTAGAGTTTGTCAGCAGAGTGGATCGGGCCGTTTTTATCAGATTGATCTAATCTCTTGGCGCCTGAAGCTGCCACGTTATCCGGAAATCAAGCAATCGACGCAAGTTCGAGACCGCAGCGGGGATTGATAGCTTTGACCAGCATCTTGGTATTGTGTCTGCCTGGCCTCCAACACGAGATCAGGAGGCCGTTTCTCGCCAACGTAACTGCCAGAGGCTTTTTGCGCATGATGCCAGTTGTCCTTACGGGTATTTGATTCACTGGTGGTGACTGCCAAAAACATAGATTTAAATCTTCATTTTGACCCTTGCCCCCAACAGATAATCCCTATCGTTAATTAGCTAGGGGAGAGAAAAAAAAGCGCCCTTTTGCATTCAATCCCCTCCCAGAGAAAATATCGACGACAATGCTTTCCATTCAAACCACAATCTTGCTTTTTCTCCCTTTCCTTCTTGACCACACCGCAGCCTACAACACCAACAAATCGCCTTCTCGCAATGCCGTCCTCCCCTCAAACATCCAGTCACTCACTCTCTACGCGAACCGCAAGACCAGCCATCGCCGTGTTTCCGCCATCCCACAACTGACCTGCGTCGGTCCTTCGAAACGGATATGCTCGCTTTACACGCCAGAGGTGATGCGCTGCACGAACCAAGGCTCCGATTACGATGAAAACGAGGTTCAGTGGACATGTACAGCGGAACTGCCGCCTGAGTTTAAGCTGGGCAGTACCGAGGTCATATGCGAAGGGTACAGAGACTCTAATGACCCGTGGATACTAAAAGGAAGCTGTGGCGTGGAATATCGGATGTTGCTAACGGGGGAAGGGGAGAGGAAATACGGCCATTTGATGTCTAGTGGAATACTGGATGATGACAGGAGTTGGGGGCAGATGCTGTGGGATTTTGTTAAAGGTATCGGGACGATTTTTATCGTTATGGGAAGCTTCATTGCCCTGATGAGCTTCTGTAACCGCTCTAACAATGGGAATACCCGAGGAACCAGTGGATGGTTCGGCGGCGGAGGAGGAGGAGGAGGAGGCGGTGGTGGTGGAGGAGGATGGGGCCCTCCTGGTCCTCCACCACCGTACGATTACCAGTCTGGAAGATATACAAAGACAGAAACATGGCAGCCGGGTTTCTGGAGTGGAGCTCTCGCTGGAGGTCTAGCGGGCTATGGGGTAGGGAATCGACGATCGTCACCTCGGGGATCTGGTGGATTTACTCCCAGCAGTTCAAGCGGCAGCAGTGCCGGTCCCTCGAATTGGACGAGAGAAAGCACAGGCTTTGGCGGTACAAGGCGCCGTTAGGCATGACTCGGAGCCAAGGCATGCATGCCCCAAAAAAAGGCATTCAACCCTGGAACCCTAGAATCACCAAAAAAGATGTACACAACAATCGTCTGGAACCATGTTTGGAAGCATTTCGTCTATCGCTATACAGTGGTCGTTTCCAATGAATGAACAATATTATACACATGAAAATGGAATGATTTGCTCGAAGAGACATCTGAACTCAGAAATCGTCGATCGTACCAAGGATCTCCTCAGTACCTCCTCCATACTGCCCAGATTTAGTCGTTTTCTTCTTTTGATTCCGACTTCGTTTCGTATCTGCCCCATTTTCTATACTGGGTAATACATTCGAATCGCCTGGATTACGAAGCTGTTCATCACGCGCTTCTTTCTCCTTGGCGTGCTGCTGCTCGATCTTTTTCTTTTCCTCATCCAACTCTCGCTGCACGACTCTGGGATCATCGTATACTGTGTTTGTCATCTCTGAATAGGCATCTAAATCGACGGCTTCGCGAGGACCAAGTAACGTTTCTCGAATCCTTTCAGGATATTTCCTCTCTTCATTGCAGAACTTCAACTTTATATGTCTCCGCGTGCGGCCAGGAAACATTTTGCTAATCATCATAAAGTCGGTCCCAAACATCCGTAGACCTTTGTAGAAGAGATCGGTTGATTCTTCGTCCCAGGCTTCGTATTTGGTGCGTTTCCCGTACGTCGCTTGATTGATGCGTCGCGTTAGCGGATTTTCCACCACTTCTTCCATGTCTTCCGCGTTTCGTGCAGCATCGGCATGCCGGTCCATCTGCAACGAAGAGGTATCTAGGACGATCTCTCCGTTGACTATGCGCATTTGCGGACCGTTGCCTTTTAGTTCCTCCTGAATTTTCGGTTGCTCTCTTGACTCCGACGTCTTTTCCACGGCATCGTCATTGGCCTCTTGGTTCGCACTTTGCTCTCTGCTCTCTCTCTCTTTTTGCTTCTTTACAAGTTCTGCCGCGTCGATGCTCCGCAACTCCATTTCTCGTTTGGATGTTCTCCCCGTGCGGAGATCTCTACACAGATCGGACATCTTAACGACTGCCGAAACGATTTCGATGGATTCTGCGTTGTCCGGGGTGTTCGCTCGTTTCCTTCGGCCTCGAGGTTTCTTTGGGCGCACAGGGCCAATCGCCGCCTCATCGGCCTCTTTGTCTTTTTTCCGTTTATTTGTTTGTTTCTTTGGCTTCGTGTTCTTCTTGGTAGTTGTGCTTGGAACTTCGGCATCTGGTAGAGTTGAATCGTCAGATTGCCGCACAGTTGCAGCTGACGCAGCAGAGGCTACCACTTGGGTCTCATCATATCTATGCGTTGGAGGTGATATACGCGTTTCTGGTTCTGAGACTCTTGTTCGTTTTGTTGGACGAGTGTCTGGTTGCGGATCGATTTGCGTCGGTGTTTCTCGGGGTTCCGGGCTTGCCAGGTATTGGTGTGATGGAGATGGGGAGGCGGCCTGGGCAGCGGTACTTGGCGCATGAGCTGAACTGCGTTCTTCTACTTCCAATGTTATCGTTCGTTTTGGGGATTTGGTAACAGGCGGCCGAATTGGAGTGTTTTTCGAAACCGACGGTTTCCGGCCAGGTAAAGGAATTCGAATGGCTTTGGGTGATGGAGATGGCTGGCGTGTTCGGGGTTCGGGTGAGGAAGGCGGTACTGAATGTGTGATGCGTTCTGTAGACTGTACGGGCGTCGATGCAGAGTCTTGCGCTGGAGGTGCCGTTGCCGGTGGAGACGGTTGTGGTTGAGGAGGGGTTTGCGATACTTGCGATACTTGCGACGCTTGTTTACTGTTGTCGCGAGAAGGAGCTGTCGGCACAGCTGAAGACGCAGGCGTACGGCGCGCCGGTATTTTGGGTGCGAACTTTTTTCCGGATTTGTCTGCCAGTCGTTGATCAGCATGTAAAAAAGGGCGTGCAAAGCGGGGGAGGGGAAAGACACTCACTGATAACAGAGCTGGAGAAGGACGCCATGATGTCGTCTGTTCTGTCTCTGCCTCGGTCTCTAGAATAATGCACCTATATCCGGACAATCCCAGGTTTCAAAACGTAGCATCGCTCCTCGCCCTCTTGGTCTTTTTCTCCGACGCTTCCAGCTTTGAGAGTCATCATGATGAGGGGGGTCCCAAAAAAAGCCGGGTTCAATCTTCATCGTTGCCAAGACATTTAGCAGACGACAAAGCGCCATCACGTGAAAGAGGCCAAGACCCAACTAGTCAACTACGCTAAGACTGGAACGGGTGGAAAATCCTCCCTTTGATCACTTCAGTCTCTCGACAACCTCAACTTCCTTGCCACCTGTCTTCTTTTCCATTCCCCGTCTTTCTCGCTCATTTCTTTTTTGGTACTGCTCTTACCAGTCAATCTCAAGGCTCTCTGGGGGGTGGGCTATATTGCTGCATTGCTTGTGTTGAGGGTGGGCCTCGCGTTACATGAACCTTCATTACCCTGATGACGGTCATCGAGGCGTCGACGGTCCATTTAGCCAAGTCCGGTCTTGTCGGCAATATGGAGGACCGGAAAAGACTTGCTTCTCATGATCCGAGCGACTCTACCCCACCGTCAAAGAGGCAAGCGACCTCCGTGAACGGCGGAGGGAAATCTCACCCTGACGCGGATATGCCATGGAAAGACGATTTAGAGGTGAATTTGAGATATTCCTGCTGCAAAGTGACGATGCTGTCTTTCATTGGGGAGCATGTCGCGCGAAGATAACTGGGACTAACTGGTATTGTTGGACAGCGTTTTCAAAAAGATGCAATCTGGCGTCAAATGCAAGAGTATAAACGCGAAAAAACCACGCTTGAGACCCGCCTCAAGGAATTGACAAAATCCGCTACTTATTATGATGAGCACCTACGTGTGGTTGATGTCTGGCTGCAACAGGTCCGTGTTTTCAGCACGCTTTGGTTCTGTGTAATACTCCAGGAGTTCACATCTAATCTTATCAACCCCAGTTGCTTGATGAAGTCAAAGTTTTATTGGGCTCGCCAGGCGAAACGTCTGAAGGTACCACAACCTTTCCATTGCCGAATCCCGGCTTTCGCTGATCATATTTAAAAATAGCACCTTTGTCGCGAAGCGCTCTACTTTTTAACGACCACGAGGATTTTGAAAAGCATTTGAAAGACCGCGCCGAATCAATCAAGTCGACGATTTCACTATTATGCGCACGCGCCCCAGAGACCTCGTACGATGTAGCAGAACTACAGTCTCAGCTCAATAAACAGCTCGCGGAAGAGAAAGTGACAATCGCGGAACTTCAAAAAGCGCTCGCTGACAAACAACAGCTCGAGGAGCGCCTTGAAGCGGCATCATTGCGATATATGGTCGCAGAAAAAAAGATAGATAGGGCGAAAAGTCTGACAGTTGCTCGGCTGGAGAAGCAATACATCCTTGGAGCACAGAGATCCACTGAGGACAATTCCTCCGGGCGACGCGAGGAGAGCTCCGGTGCCAACGGTTCACCTGACGCTTCAGAAAAGCTTTTCGAATTAGAGGCATCGTACAACAAAACTCTCGCGATTTCGGAAACTCAGAAGGAGCAACTGGAAAGATTGGAAGCCGAGAACTCAAAGCTGTCAACTCAGTTAACGGATCTAAATGTCAAAGTAAGTTGGCCGCTTTTTCGTATATGCGCCTGTCAATATCTAACATATTTAGCTTTCGAAACTATCCGATGAAGATTTTGCCCAAACCGATCTCTTTAAACAGTTGAAGTCTCAGCACGAAGACATCATTAAACGAATAAACCACCTCGAAGCGACGAATGTGCAGTTACGCGAAGAAGCGAAGAAGCTTCAAGCGGAAAGAACTGCGTATCAAGTACAAATAGAAAATGAAGCCCAAGTTTCTATAGGTGAAAAAGAAGCTTATCTTTCCAAAGTGGAGTCGGATTTGGCCCGTATCAGAAATGCTCGGGATGAGCTGCTTGCCGACCAACAAATGAGAAAAGCCGCGCAAGAGCAAGAGAGATCGTCTTTGACACAGATGAAGGAATTGTTGGAAGCTGGAGAAGCTCGTATCATGTCGCTTGAGTCAGAAGTGGAGCGATTACTCCTTCAAATCAATGGGCTTAAAGACGTTCGGCCGACAACGGCTGAACTCTCGACAGGTGAATTGAAAACGAAATATGAGACGCTAGACAAGCAATATGTATTGCTGAATACTGAGCTTTCCTCCATGCAAGCGGCTTTCAAACGGACGTCTAAACTGGCTTCCCAAAGAATTGCCGAGCTCTCCGGCCTGGAAGAGAAGGTTCAGCGGTTGATAGCAGAAAAATCTAAGGCTGATCAAAAGTATTTCGCAGCAATGAAAAGTAAGGAGGCACGCGATCTGGAGCTTCGAACTTTACGAGTTCAAAATATGAAAAGTTCGGATATCATATCTCAACTCAAAGAGTCCGAAAGTGCCACCCGGAATCTGGTTTCCAATGTTGAGAAACAGCTTTCTGACACTAAGGAGGCCCTGAACAATGCAATTGCGCAACATCGGGCGTCTCAGCAACAAGTCACAGAGGCGAATCTCGCCATTCAAGGGTTGAGGTTGCAAGTTGCAGAACTGAAAACTCTTCTTGCAAATAAGGATACTTCCATTGCTTCCGCCAATAGTAATTGTCGGAAGGCTGAAGGTGCAGTTGAGGGGCTTAAGTCAACCCTCGCCGATACCAAGAAGAGCTTGGAATCCTGGAAAGCGAAAGGCCTGGGGAATTCTTCCTCGGAGTACGAAATGCTTAGAGTAAGTCTTTTAAACATCGAATTCGAAAACTACTTGCTGACGTTATTTAGACTCTTGCACTCTGTACAGTGTGCCGCAGAACTTGGAAAAACACAGCCATAAAAACTTGTGGACATGTGTTCTGCAAAGAGTGCGTCGAAGAAAGACTCACTTCTCGGTCCAGAAAATGTCCAAACTGCAACAAATCCTTCGGCAACAATGATTACATGCATATCACCCTTTGACGACTCTTGTTACTTTTTCTCCACTTTTTATCGCCAAATCCAACATTTACGTTCGCCTTGTGTACAATACCTTTCGAGTTTTATTTGCCCTCGTTTTCGCTGCGCTTTCATGCATTTTCAGAGTGTTCGACGTGGAGACTCGGTATGTCGTGGTACAAATCTCGAGACGGATGGCGCTGGAAACAATGGGGGGGTCTTCTGCCGTTTTTAGCATCGGTTTTATTCACATCAGCGGTTTCCTTGAAGATAATGAGGTTAGGACGGCGTCTGGGTACTTTGGCCTTAGGCTAGCCAATTGTTGGAGTCTTTCGGTGTGTTTAGGGTATTTCGTCAGTTGGGCCAGTCGATTTCCCTTGAAATCTACTTGCGCAATGTACAACTGGGCGTGTTCTATGATTTTCGACAAATCTTCAACACAATAAGGATGATTTTATCCGGTTACCTTGTACCTCGGTCTTCCTTCCTTTGGAGGTTCCCGCCTCCTCACGAATTAAATATTCGACTGTAGAGCAGCTCATGCCGGCCCACCCACAAATCAATGGCCGGAACCACCTGTGCTGCATCTTCCGGCTCGACTTTCCACTCGATTTGAATCCTTTGCGCGATCAATTCTTGCAACGCTCTACTAGCCAATATCTCTTGGGCTTGGTAAGGACCCATAACAGACGCTCTCACCGCAGCACTTAGTAAGGCTTTTGCATGGTTTAACATAAAGACATATGCTGTCTGGCGTAGATCCACGCTCATAGCAGCGCAAACTACGCCCCATAAAGGTCCTAGATGGCCGTTTGGATGCTCATTCAGCAAAGTTTCATCCCCGTTGTCTGGATCTTGTTTCTTCAATTCCGAAAAGGAATGCAGGGAAGCGGCCGCTAATTGTGCATGAGCAGAAGGTATATGTCCGGCATCTCTGCTTCTATCATCCAATGAACCGTTGGCTCTGGAGGATGCTCTAAAGGATCGTTCCCAGAGAACCAATAACGCCATTCCCTGGGCCACGCTCGCCCTGCGAGCTACGGAACAAGGGGTTGAGGCATCGAGATCATTATCTAGCGTTCCGAGTTCATCGGGTTGTCTATGCGCTTTGAGAACGTAGGGTAATGTTGTACTTGCTATAGAGGAGATGGAGAGGCTGAGGAAGTTATACAAGGACGCGATTGGAGTGGTGCCGGCTGGTAACGGCTTGTTGTGCAGGATGTAGGACTCTAAGCCGTTGGAATACGCGAAGGAGCCGAGTGGGAGAGCGGAGTCAGACAATAAGAGGAGAGAGTGAGACAAGGACACAGATGGCATTGAATCTGCTCCATGGCTTTATTTAGCTTCGAAAAAGGCCAGAGGGGGCAGACATCGGGACAAGACAAACCATTGAAACTAACATCCATTATTCCTTCACTGTGCCTATTCAAAAGGACCATAGCCTTTTCCAGTTGGCGCTCCAGACCTTCGATCTCATTTTCAAGTTCCTGTCGTGACTTTTCCGCCGCCATCATTGAGGTTGTCGTTTCCTAAGGAACAACTTATCTGATCCCATCTTGCCTGATTGATAAGATCAATGCTCACCGCTTCTGTTAGGCGCGGCAGAAAAAGCTCGGTGTTAAACTGGGCAAATCGATCAATTTCGCTGTTTGATGAAGAGAATTCCCACCGCGCAGCTGGGTATAATTCCGAGAAATACCTTGTCTCACAATGCAATTGACACGATAAGCCGTCATTTATTTGGAATTTCCTGCGATGTCAGGGCGTCGTCTTCTCGATGCCATCACACTACTCAGTGTCACGCGGAACGTCGCCGCGAAACACATTAATTTGCAAAGACAGCATCTCGATATCCACGCAAGAACGTCTTCGTTGACAAAGGGAATAAAGGCTCAATCGGATAGACTTGGTCTTGCGATCAAAGCGGCGGCCGATTTAGCACGGAAACTTGACGATCCACCACCTGGCACTACAGTTAGAAGGGATGATGCCGGAGCTGGAGAATTTAAAAGGGCCGAGAGCGGAAGCTATGTTGCTGAGAATACAACCTTCTCCGAGCCCAAAGAGGATGTAGGAATACAAAGACCAGCGGAAATAAATTCGCTTCGGTCGACTGAACTAGAGCCCAAAGAAAACCGGGACATACTGCCTCTGACTGGGCAGAGCCGCGAAGAAACGCCTTCGACAACGACAGGTCCATTCAGCGATTCCATAAACAATGCGCCTAGCCAAACACAAAGATCGGCAGAGGATGGAAAAGATGCTGGCCAAGATGAACTTCCTGAGGTGATGGTAGCCCAGTTGTTCCGGAGCCGGAAGATGTCAAATTCTATGCTTCAGAACCGATATGGCGCAGGGTCCTCTAGCTCTGAGGGAATACCTCAGATGAGCTCTGCGGCCGCTGGATCTACATCCGTGCTTGACACAACTGGTGCACCCTCTACCGGCGCCAGTATAATTAAACAAAAACCAGCCGTAGCTACTATGAGTTCCGCCCAAGCATCACCGCTTTTAGATCAGACTGCATTCCAAGAAGAGATTCCCAAAGTAAGCTGCCGTTATGGATCTTTATCGTGGATCAGCTAATTGAATCTACTAGATAGTAATAAGCGAAACTCCCTTAAAACGAGAATATCAAATGGTGGAATCTCGCGTGCCGTCTTCTCGCCTTGGAAGACTGTGGGAATACAGTGGTCTTGCAACATCTATGGCGTTCGGATTTATGGGCGAAGGGATTCGCCGAGCCACCCGCGGTGATGAAGCAAGCACGGGGTCCTTGCTTCTCAGTCCTGGGAACATCGAACGTCTGGTTGCAAAGTTGTCTAAAATGCGAGGCGCCGCCCTTAAGCTTGGACAAATGTTGAGTTTTCAAGGTAATGGTTAGCGAAATTTGTTCATCAGATTGATTCATTAACACACACGATAGATTCAAAGATGCTTCCTCCGACGATTCAAGAGGTTTTGCAACGTGTGCAAGATAGAGCTAATTATATGCCGGCTTCGCAACGCGATAAGGTTCTAAGTGATAACTTGGGTCCCAAGTGGAGAGAATTATTTGCGACTTTTGATGAGGTTCCAATGGCTGCCGCCTCCATAGGCCAGGTCCACGGCGCGACGTTGAAGGAGACAGGGCAGCGAGTGGCGGTCAAAGTACAGTATCCAGGTGTTGCAGACTCCATCGATTCCGATCTAAACAATCTTTCCATCCTACTCACAGCATCTCGCCTTCTGCCAAAGGGTTTATACCTTGATAAAACCATTGCAAATGCACGTACCGAACTCGCCTGGGAATGCGACTATATTCGCGAAGCAGAATGCGGCCGGAAATTCAAGCAACTCCTCAAAGACGACCAATCCACGTTTGTCGTTCCCGAAATAATTAGCTATGCGTCAGGCAAACAAGTCCTTACCATGGAACGCCTGGACGGTATAGCCGTCACCAAAATCCAAAACTTCACCCAGGCTCAACGCGACTGGATCGGAACTCAAATCCTCGGCCTTTCTCTCCGCGAAGTCTGCGAATTCAGATACATGCAAACCGACCCCAACTGGACTAATTTCCTCTACAACGCCGAAACCAACCGGCTTGAGCTCCTCGACTTTGGCGCATCGCGCGCTTTCCCCGCCTCCTTCATCTCGACGTACATCCGCATCTTACTCGCTGCGTCTCGCGACGATCGCGAGACGATACATGAGCTCTCTATCAAGCTAGGATATCTTACAGGTTTCGAGTCCCAAGCCATGATCAACGCGCACATTGACTCTATTCTCACGCTTGCCGAACCGTTCCGGCAGAGTTCGCCGGATATATATGATTTCAGGGATCAGACGATCACGGAACGAGTGAAGCAATTGATTCCTGTGATGCTGAGGGAGAGATTGGCGCCGCCGCCGGAGGAGACGTATTCGCTGCATAGGAAGTTGAGTGGAGCGTTCTTGTTGTGTGCGAGATTGGGGAGTAGAGTGCCTTGCCGGGAGTTGTTCGAGAATGCGGTGAGCAAGGTGAAATGGGATGAGCAGGAAGAGCAGAGTGCAAATTAGCCAAAAAAAAACTGCTACTTCACTTAGACTGTAAGATATTCATTTGGAAAGTGTCTTGATATCACTAGAGATAGGCCCTTGTGCTACAGTGTATATGTACTATATAATAGTTTTTTTCTCCTCCATTTGGTATAGACTTGGTGTTCATTCTTGTTCCATATAATAGTATGTTGGGCCCTAGCCATTCCTAGCTTATCCTGTCCCTGCCTTCGCAGGGGTCGTCCGTCATCTCAAACACCATAATATTTTGAAATGATCCACATCCACATCAGATCTTACCCCGGCGAGTCTCAACCGGTCCTGTTTCATGGGGAAAATTGCGATCTGAACACAATGCCGAGTTTCCAAGCTGGCGATCAATTTTCGAACATCATTTGGGTACGCCTGCGTAGCAATGCATTATTTGCATGTATGTACATAATGTTTAGCTTAGACACGGGAGCCAATGTCTTCGATGTTGTTTCAATTTGACGCGGAGTAATCCCGTGGGTCATCCGCCCAGCTCTTCTGTAAAGTTCGTCCTGAGCCCTGGCGAAAGATTCCAAAGAATATTGTCGACGCTCAAATAGCGTCTTTAGCTGGTTTAAAGCTAAACGTTCCCAAGACGTATTCCTATACGGCTTGGAAGGTACCTGGAGTGAAGAAAAGTCGATTCGATCAATTTTTTTTTTTTTTTTTTTCAGCCCTTCTTCTCGAACACGTCATTCCAATATCGTTCCACACCCTTGCAGATCCCCGTCTTATTTTTCCAGCTCTGGAATTTATCTTCAAGCTCGCAAGCTACCCATTTGATCTCGGACCAGAAATGCTTCACGATATCCTCTCCGAATTCATTGATGGTGTCTTCTGGGATTGTCCATTGACGTATGTAATTGCCCTCCGCGTCCCGGACGGGATCGGTGGCATGCTTTTCGAAGATTGTGGCAGGATTGAATTTTGGGAAATTGGCGTGGATGAAGAAAGGCTTGGGCGAGCGAGCCGCTGAGGGATTTGCGACGCGGAATATGCCCCTTTTGGTCAATCGGTAGTCCTCGACGGGATCGTATTGGACCATTGCAGAACCGTCCATTCCACCGTCTCCAGTTCGATGTCCGATGGCGCGTAGCGGTTCACTTACCTGGTAGAATGGTTCATTCACCGCGGTAGCAGCCGCAATGAAGGTCTCTTTGTCTCCTTCCCCTGCTGCGCCTTGCGAGAAAAGAGGGTAGTAGTGAGATGGGCCGTAATAGTTATAATATGTGGCAAGCATAAGCGTCTTTTTATGGGTTTTCTTAGAGATAAGCAGTTCACCAGACTCCGTAGATGCCCTAACTGTTGTTGAAGGAATGGATTGTGAAGCGATCTTGTAGTATAGCGGAGAGGCGCTTGAGGCCCAGAAATCAGGCCAGGTTACCATATTGCGAGAACGGAAAGGCTCGGAAGAAAATAGGGTCTTTGGATCGTGCAGAGGGAATGCGTCCGCATCTAAGAATAGCATCTCCTCAAACGAAGAGAAGAGCATTGCGAACGGTTTATATTGATATTGTTTTATGTTAACCGGACCAGGGACCTCGTTCAGGATCCTTCCCAAGATTAAGCACTTGGCGTTCAGTTTCGCGAAAACGTGCTCACATATATACGGCTCGTACTCGTCCTCGGACGCAAGGAACACCTCCATCGGCAACGTAGAGCCGTAACGTCGAAGCATGCGCAGGGATATCGCCAAGATGGGCAAAAAGGGCCCACCTGCGGTAGATACCAGGCCACGGGTGCCAGGTACATAGTACGGATGTAGAGGACGATCCTTCAGCGTATTCACCATGCTATTATGCATCATTTTCATCTTCTCAACGTCTGGCTGAGGCATGGACATAAAGTCCGGACGCTTCACTGCATTCGTTGGATCGAATCGTATCGAGTTCGCTTTCTCCGAACGTTTCGGAGAGGTGCAGTTTGGAGCATTCGCAATGAGGAGAGGATGGAAAGACCGCCAGAATCTGGTGTGTTGTCCATACTGATCCTTTCTCGTCCATGTCTCGGCGGTATTCGACCCCGTTCGCCATCTCGAGGGCAGATAGACGATGAGGGCCAGCAGGACGAGAAGGGTGACGAAGAGCTTCAGTCGGACAGGGGACCGGGCGCGAAACCTGGTCATTTTGGGTGTGCTATCAACTATCAAAGAAGAAAGTCTCTCCCTAATGCGCCCATCGTCAGCATATAATACCGTCCTAGGAAAAGCAGGAAGATGGGTTGGGAATGGGCGGGTTTTGTCAATAGGGAGGCTGTGATACTGGGTGAGCTTACCTGGTTATGGTTTCAGTGAAAGCCAGTGATCTCCACGGGAATCAAAATAGAAGATGAGAGATCTCATTGCGAAACTGGCGAGTGGGAATGCTGTGCCGGCCAGCTTCCTGGAGGGATTGCTGTGTTGTATTTATAGACGTGCAGATGCGTAAGCTTTAAAGGAGCAAAAAAGTGATCGTCGTGGAGAAAAAGCCACTATCGACGGTCTAGCCTCTTGTCCAACGGAAGCAACCTTCGCACCCCTTTTTCCGCCCACAGCTGAAGCCCGGCATTCCCAAGCCCGCCAATCGTATGAATCATGAAACGGAGTTTGTGCTAGTTAACTATGTGCTGGAGATCACAAATGGTTTTTATTTTATTTTATGCTTTTACTTACTAGTGTGGGTTGCTGTTGAAGTGAATATTCATAGATGCACTGTACGACGCTTCTTGTGAAGAGTAAGAGGCCATGCTCCGTCCGGGTTGATAAGCATGTAGTTAAACTAACTAGTCAAGTAACTACGGAGTGATACGAGACTACTATCGACGACACGGATTTCCTCATTGCAGGAAAAGACAAAGCCTGCATGGATGGATGTATTGGTGAAGTTGTCCTACCATGCCGTGGATACAAGACGGGGCCATGCCAGCAAAGGAGACCTGAAATCCCAGATAGTTTATTCCCACCACAGCAATCGGAATGCAATCATCGATCTGCCGCTCTTGATGACCAGTCATATATAAAAATTGCGGAATTGGAATCTCAAGGGTTCATCGGAAGGCGGACACCCGCAGATGCAAAGCTCGAATACGAATGCATGCATTCCCGCAGAACCACTTTGGTAAACTTCATCTTGAACCCCCCTGAAAGAGAATCTCATAGCAAATGCCAGTCCTTGAGATTACATGTGACTAACTAGTTAGACCGGGGGTCCGATGGCTTTGGCGCTTCGCATCCTTCAAGGGGGCTAACTTAACTAACATGTTAACGAATGACTTCTTGTCAAAATCGCCCCAACAGTTTGCCAGCCCGACTATCCGTAACCAACTACTCCGTACTCTTGTCTTTCCATAAAACTTAACTATGGAATAGAAACAATAAAACTCTTTCAAATCAATTCAATTGAATTGACCATAAAATCACACACCAAAATAATCGAGCGATTTCGGACTTGATCACGTGCATGCCAAGCTCCGCGCCCCGCCGCCAAGCCTTTTGAGAAAATGGAACGTCGAACCCTAAACCCTAACTGCCCCGCTTTTGGATGCGCATTCGCTGGTTGCTGGCTCTTAGTAGATTGTTTGAATGGGGAGAAAATCACGACAAATCATGACGGAGAGACAGAGAGACCCGGCTTGGATCTCACCAGTGAAAAACAAAAAAAAGGCAGTGCCATTCGAACATACCGGAGAGGATTCAAAGCGGAGTGAAGTGCGGACGGGGTACTAGGGACGTTGGACAACCTCTTCTTCCCCCCCACTATCATTCCCCTCTTGGCTTTTCACTGGAAGAAAACATCTCCTGCTTGAGCGATGAGAAGATGGGAAACACTCCCTCGAAACCTCCCGGGCAGCCTGCGCAAGGCTCCTCGGCACAGTATAACGACAAGAGGGTGAACCGGAGATCATCAATCCAGGCGTTGTCGGGGAGCAAGTCGGCTGCCGTCGATCCGGCCGCTTCAAAGGAGAGTGCCACCGGACAGTACTCCCAGCGGCAGCAGATACCGGTGCACCAGAGACTGCAGTCACGCAACATCGCAGAGTCGGCAAGCCGAGGGCACGATAAGCTAGAGAGACGTACCTCCCGGAAGGGCCGCGAAGAGGATGCTCGCGTCATTCCCATCCACTCGAAGACGCCTGACCCTCCTGAGCCAGCAAGAGCGGTCCAAGTACCAACTCCCGCGTCGTCACAGCAGTATCCGTATGTAGGCGGGTATGGACCTTCCATGAACACCTATTATGCCGCGCCTTCGCACCTCTCACGGCCGCCGCGGCTACCCCTGCCGATTGGCGATGCAATGTCGGTCCCTGGCTCGCCAATCACAGTCAGTGGCTCGTTGGGTGCGACGGCCGCTTTTGATAGGGCCGAAATCCACCCTGACAAATCAGGGTTGGGTGAAGTCGCTGATGAAGATGATGAAGTGGTGGATGAGCTGGAACCATTCGCTGGTGTCGGCAGGGCTGTGTCAACAACTATCGAGTGGAGAGGCGATGGGGAAAAAGTGTACGTGACAGGATCTTTCGTTATCTGGTCAAGGAAGTTCAAGCTATTCAAGAGGTAAAAGTTTTCTCCCTTCTTTTCATGATACACAACATCTTCACACCATACTCATCTCACCGTGTGGCTTTTTTCTTCTTCCTAGTGATATCGAAGATGGTTTATTCATGACCACTCTCAAGCTTCGGCCAGGGACACATCACCTTAAATTCATCGTCGATGGTGTTATGAGGACGTCTGATGCGCTTCCCACTGCCGTTGACTTCACCAACCAATTGGTCAACTACATTGAAATAAGCCCAAATGAAATGCCACCTTCACGGGGAAGTGATAAGCCTCCGAAAATCGTGATTCCTCCTGGTCTCTATCCCCCACAGGTGCTTCCTGATTCTTTGCCCATAGAAGAAGAACCAGATAAAGAAGCCGAGGAAGAAATACCCATTGGTGATTTCCGTACGATCATTCCGCCAGTTCTCATAGATATCGATGCAGAAGAGAACACGCCGGGGTATTCGCAGGCGGCGAATATAATAAACGACTTCCCTACGCCACCAATGCTGCCAATGTTTCTCGGTCGGTCGATATTGAATAGCTCTACTCCGATGAAAGACGATAACAGTGTCCTCAACTACCCCAACCATACCGTTCTAAACCACCTTGCGACGAGCAGTATAAAAAATGGCGTACTGGCTACGAGCGTGACGACAAGATACAAGCGAAAGGTATGTCCTTCCCAGTTCTGATCACTATTCAACGTACCCCGCCGTACTGATAAAACTTGACGGACAGTATGTGACAACCATACTGTATAAACCCACTGGGCACGAGTAAGCCCTTATAGCTCTTTACAGTCGTCCCACATTCCAAAAAGGTACACATCACAACGTCACAGGAACCTTGGCGATATCACGACTTAACCCTGGATCTCTGGAAACAACCTTCTGCGTCCCCCACTGGCTAATACCCAAAAGGTCTGATGGAATTCATCAAATCATATAGAACTCTTTTCACCTTCACTTTCGATTCGCCGCGTATGGGAATCGTGAAGATAACGGATGAGTTAACCCTCCTTTTCGAGGTTTAAAAAAGCTGGCATCGCCTCTCCCCTGACCCTACGAGCGGAAAATGCTCGTATATCTTGACCCCCTTAGACATTTCGCTATTCGATTACCCGATACAAATGTCTATATAGACATATTACACGACCGTCTTTCCCTTTCCAAGGAAGATTTTCCGAATTTTTAATTTTGGCACAAGTATCTGCAGGTCTTGAACGGCATTTTACTAGAAATCGTCGGTTGGGTATTGAGAGGATTTGAAGAAAGATTTTGGTTGGATTTTGGGCAACCCCTCCTTTCTACATTCTAGGAAGCTATTGCGAAGTTGGATTTACTTTTTTGGCTTTTTAAGAACGTTGTCACGCGATGTACGTTATGACAACTGGGAAGAAATGATCAAATGATAACTGGAAAATATCCTATCCGAACTAGTTCGTATATACAACGGATCGGCCCGACTTTCGGTCCAGAAAGTCACAGGCACCCAGGCGAAGGCCAGATTAGTCAAAAACGCAAAAAATTCTTCCCTTTCATAGATGATGAAAGAGGTTGAAAGACACCGTTAATATTTGTCCACAAACTCCAACACTTTTCGCTCAACTTCCTCGGGATTAGAAAAACTCAAAAAATGTTGCCCGCCCTCAACGACCGTCAAGCTCGCATCGGGCGAATTCACAAACATCTTGATCTCCTCCTGTGCATTGGCAACCGAGTACACGACATCGCTCGTCCCATGCATCCAGAGGACGGGGCAGCGAACGTCCCAGAGCCGGCTATGCAAGCCATCCCTATCCCGAAGGTTGATCGCCGCCATTCTGATCCGTCTTCGACCGTCGTCGGCCTTGTAGTTGGACTGGAGGATCTGGCTCCAGCGGGAACGGACCTCTGCTGGACAGTTGGCGCCGAAGCCGGAGTCGATGAGGAAGTCGCAGTATGATTGGGTGAGGGAGAAGTCTGGGGTGGGGGTGTTGCTGGACCAGGAGCTGATGAGGTCGGAGCAGGATTGGAGGGGGTCCCAGCAGCCGAGGGCGCGGGTGCGTGGGGACTCGGAGTCCATGGATGTACCTAGGGGGATGATTCCTTGGATCTGTTTGGGTAAAAGGAAACATATGGTGTGTTAGAGTGGGGTTTCGTGATAATGGATTAACGACGCTTTATTTTGTTTCTTTTCTGATGGGGATGTTTTTTGTTTTACCTTGTCTGGGGCGAGTAGTGCCATTCTCACGGTAACCCAGCCGCCTTGACTGGTTCCTAGGGCGAATGCTTTCTTAATCCCAAGTGCGTCCATGACTTGGAGATTCATGATTGCGGTGTCCCAGTATGTCCAGTGTTCGCATTTTGTGCGGGTTTGGCCATGGCCCAGGAGCTCGATGGCGAGGAGATTGAGTTTGGAGGTTAGTGCGGAGCTGGAGAATTGGGCAGCGTAGAGCTCGGAGGATGTAGTGAAGCTGTTTATCAAGATGAGGGTGGGTTTGGAGGCATCGTAGGGGTCAGACAGACGGTAGGCAGCATCAATGCCGCCAAGATGAGAGACTTGAATGGTTTTGACGTCCGCCATGACTGCTGATTATGGGTACTTTGGGTTGAACAGTTTCAAAGGATTTTGGCAAGAGTTGAGAAAGATGAAACGGGCAGAAGCGGGGAGGGGGGAGGACTCCATTTTTGACACTGGGTTTGATGACATCGTGGACTTGAGTTCCTTGTCGAATAGCCGAGGATCAAACGCTTAGAAGAAGAAAAAAGCTTTGAGGGGTTTTGAGGGGGGAAAGAAGAAGTATAAAAACATTTCCAAGACGAGGGGCGGGGCGGGGAAAGGAAGTCCCCATCATTTTGCAACTAGTTATTCATCGAATTTGCCTCCGCGAACTCCGTATCTCCACCCCGTATATCCCGCCGTTCCGCTCGCCGCCCCTACTCCCAATCCCCCAAATACCGCCGTCCCGGTCCCCAGACTTGGCACTTTCCCTCTCCGCGCAGCAACCACACATGTCACCGCGCCAAGCACTCCGCCAACCGGCACCCATCGATCCATTTCCAACTGCCCCTTATTCTCCAGCAATCGCCACGACCGGTCCTGCCACTCGATTTCTTCCCGGCCCCGCATCCGCAGTGGAACCATTCCCGCGCTGACGAGCATTCCGGCCACGGAGCCACGGCTGGCGTGGATGAGGAGTCTGTTTGTGTAGGTGGAGAGGGTGCGTGGTTGTTTGATGGCGGTGAAGATGCTTGCGGAGACTACTGAGAGGATGGAGCCGACGGTCAGGCCTGCGCGAAGGGTGTGGAGGATGAGAATGGTGTGGGAGTATGGCTGGTCTTCGGCGTAGGGTGGGTGAGGGAATATGGTGTCCATTGTGGTTGGGAAGTAAAAAGGTGTGTTTTCTGGGGATTAGGGGAGAAGCCTTGTTTTATCAGAATGACCGAGGACTATTTGAGTATCAGTTTGATGAGAGACGTGAGATGCAGAATTAAACAATGAGGATGCCTGGAGTCGTAAGGCTCTCGGGGACTATTGCCCGACCAACCCCGAGTGGTTAACTAGGTAGACTGCAGAGTTAGCGTTGGTTGCGACCAGCTCTGTACTTCCTGTCCGGTACATTTTGAGGCTGCACTTCTTGGTCTTTGAACTGCAAAAAGCAGTCTTCCTCATAGTCGGGTTGTTCATATTCTTACAGAGCACGGAGTGATGTTGGAGGAGACATATGGACTGGGAGACATGGAAGACAAAATTTGGTTGCCCCTGAATAAACGGCGGATGGAATTTCTCATTTCCCGAAGCCTAGTTCCTTGGAAGTTCCTTACAGCAACCTTCGATTTCTCAGCCCAAGCAACCACAGCAATAGAAAACGAAGACAGATTTGCAATGGCATTGACTATATCCCAGATAATCGCATCTCTGAAGCAAAACAGAACAAGGCTGGGACAATTAATGGATTTGAATTGTGCTGTTAGAAAAAAACCCTTCCACAGATAGTGCTGGCAAGGCGGCGCTCAATCTCTAAATCCTCCATTCAAGCAATCCCCTCCACAAATCATTGCTGCCATCTTGATATTCGAATCGTTCTGACCCCATTGTGCATTCCTTCCTATTCCCTTCCCTCATAAGATGGTCCCAGAATCCTCAAGCCAGAGAGCTCGGATTTGAGACGATCAAGATCCTTCCGTGAATCAATGGGTGCAGCAAACCCAGCAGCCGCTCTAAGAATTCACAAGTCATGACATTAGCCTGAGCAGCCTGAAGGGGGGAAAAAAAGGGTGCAAGGATATCCAATGCTGCTCGATGAGCCTGGCCCAGACAACTTACCACTGGGACGTATTTTCCAACCTATTTTATTGAAATCGAGTTAGAATTCGAGCTTTGAATTAAGATGGGGAAAATATATCGCGTCAAAAGAGAAAAAGGCTCGGAAGGGGAGAATAAATGAAGGCGAACATAGAAAACAGGAGACTGTTGAGGGACAGGACTTACCCAACCGTTAGGACACCATTCTGGCTTCGGCTTGGAGACGAAGCAGGTTCCAATCTGGCATCGCTCTTTGTTGGCGCCCTGAGAGACGGCGTCCTCAGCGACATCTGCCACAGGTGCAGCAGAGACGGTTGCGAGAATTGCCGCGGTGGCCAGCGTGAGGGTCTTGATCCAAAGCATGTTTGGGACGTGCGGATTCGGAAAGGGTCAGCTTGAAGTTGTGAAGAGTTGGATAGGTGCTGTGCGTTGAAGATGGTTTGATATCTTGAAAGTGAGGCAGGAAGTGATGTGATTTCTAAGAGGGGTTGAGTGAGAGAAGGCTGCTGGATCCTTCTTATATGTGGTTTCCTGAATCACGGGATTTCGTTGTGTTGTGTTGTTCATGGCCTTTCTCAATGACCTAACTACATACCTAACATACTGATCCTCATCCAGCCCCACCTCCAGCATCGGTATCCTGCATGCAGTGAACAGATTTAAAGCTTCCAGTTGGCCATTTTCGAATCCTAGCTGTGTCTTTTAACCCTTCTTTGAGATCAAAGAGAATATTGTCATGAATTCTGTGACCTGCACAACCAACATCTCCTCCAAAGTCATTCCTGCTTTTGACATCCAGGTGAGCCCAACAAGAAAAGGAGCCTTGACATTCATTCGAGACTGGTTGTGAGATAGAACAGAGCCCTGCGCTATTCTCGAAAACGATCTCAAACCCTTGCTGCATCGATGCACGGAGCCGCCCTGTCGCGTTTTGGGGAACATACTCTTCGGCCGACCAGTTTTATATCCAGGGGATTTGCACTGAAAGCACGGTTACTGCAGCCAGGTTGGATAATGTGAAATCAACTGTCAATCATAGAGTGACCATAATAACTCTTTTTTTTTTTTTTTTGCATTTGTGAGCTAGAAAACTCAGTGATCAACATTGAGGGATAGTTGACCATATCCGCTCCATATCTCTCACCAACGCCAGAAGCCCTTTTACCTAGGTACAGGAACTGCTGTGCCAAAGAAACAAAACACCGGGTCGTCATTAAATTTCCCTCAATACGGAGTACGTTGCAGGGGGATCTGCAAAAGTGGCACCTCCAACCCAGTATCCTGGATTCAAAAGAAGTACTCCGTATATCAATGATATAATATGTAGCACCTAGTCTCCGATTCTTGCTATTGATGAGAAGCACAGCGTCACACGATGACAGTATTAAACGATCATTGAAGTCCATGTTTTGTCCTCCCATTGATGTATGTATAGAGAGTAGAAGTGGCGTTGGAAAATGCACGGTGGGCAATACCAAAAGCCAGTCCGGACAGAAAATGCACTGGCAAAGCTTTGATATAAACTCTTTCCACCGCTCCGGTGAGGACCAGGTTAGTTAAAATATACGTCCAGCATTTCTTTATCACAATGTCATTTCCAAAGGTTGTTAAAAGGCGTTGGCAAGCAATACGTCGAGGGCAAGTTTGGTCTCTTTGTTGGGGAACAAAGGGGAGTGGAAAGGCAGTCGACGTATAATTTCCACCATGGCAATCAAGTTCTCATCCCGGATGTATGAATGCATATACCATGCGATTGTGACAATAAGACTAGGCTTGTATTGGGTTTATAAAAACATAAAAAGTTCCAGCAAATATATGCATGTATCGTTATCCACAATTGCTTAGGGACGATCAGTAGCACAGCTCTAGACATGCTGGTTCTTTTAGAGAACGAAGGAATATCCTGTCACCATGCCATGAACCTCGAGCTCTACTAAAATTCGAGTCTCTATGTAACAGATATGTAGGTAGTGTACACCGGCGAACCAGCACCACCCGGCCCCGAATCCAAGCCCATCACTCTGTATTCTCAAACTTCAAACCCGCATGCTCTCTAGCAATCCCATAAATGGCAGCAATATCTCCCTTCTCCCCCGACCGCGCCTCAACCTCCTTCAACCACCCATCAACCATCTCCGTCCCCTTCATCTCCGCACCCACACCCCTCGCCAGATCAAGCGCGTGCCTAACATCCTTCCTCGCCCACTCCACCCCAAACAGCGGCTCCTCCCTCGTACAATAGTCCCCCGAAATCATCCTCTTCGAATACCCCACATACGGGCCCGGAAACACCGCCTCTAGAAACTTATGCACCTCACCAACACCCAACCCCGACTTCTCCGCCACAACCATCCCCTCCGACACCGCAGCGATCATCTGGAAAATCATCGAATTCCCCAGAACCTTGAGCATCCCCGCCCTGCCCGTGTCCTCGCTTGTCTCGCTCAGATCGATATTCATCCGTCCCATCACCCCCGCGAAATACCGCTTGACGCGCTCCACGACCTGTCTCTTCCCGGCCTGCACGCAGACCAGGCTTCCCGCGTCTGCGGCGGGCGGGGCACCGAAGACGGGACATGCAGCGAAGCTGGCGCCATGGGACTCTAGTAGCTTTTCCAGGCTTCGCGATGTATCCGGGTGAACTGTGGAGCAATCCACGAAGAGCTTACCCTTTACATCGGTGGACTTGAGCGCTGAATCGATCGTGCCTTCGACGGCCTTGTCGTCGCCAAGGCAGGTGAAGATGATAGAGGCTGGAATGACTGCTTCTGCAATTGAGGATGCGATGATGGTGGTTCCGGGTTTGAGGGTCTCGGAGAAGCTGATGGCTCGGGATTGAGTGCGATTGTGTAGGATGAGCGGGCAAGATAGGGAGCCTTTGGCGATAAGGTTGCGGACCATGCCCTTTCAAAGCTGAGTGTTCAGTTCATAGATTTAACTCGCCACTTACAAGATGGAGATCAATGCTTACACGGCCCATGTTTCCCAGCCCTACCCATGCTATTCGGTCCGCCATTATTAGAGCTTTTGACAGAGTTGTTTGTGCACCAGGAAGTACAAAACATGTATTTGTGCTGCAAAGACCCTCTCTAGCTGGCTAGATTCAAAGCAATGCCTCTCTGTATTAATAGCAGGGCTGATTCCAGACTCCGGATCGCGCTGGAGGAGAAAGGAAAAAGATTCACGCCCTTTCGCGGATCGCGGTTTGTTCCCCAACTTTCCCCAACTTTTCCCCCACCAATGTGGGGAACTGGTTAGCTCCGCTCATTGCTTATTTCCGCCGGCTGACCAATCAGTCAACTGCTTAAAGCGGCAGCAAATCAGCCGTAAAAGCTTTCCCGACCTTTTCTGGCTTTTCTCAGAAATGCTTTTGGGTCTTCTAAAGGTAGGAATCCCATCCTGACGCATCTTTTCTGTCCCGTCAAAAAGTGCAGAATAAAGGCAGAACCATCGGAGTCTCATTGTAGATTGAATTGCATACTGAGATTCCCACGTGGATGTGGGAATGAACAAGCGTCCGAACCCTTCCGGCGGGAATACCCGAAGACGTTGTAAATTTTAAAATTGAGGATATAACAAGACCAAGAATAGAACACGATGTTCCTTGCGGTCTACCCCAGACGCACATAACCCCCCGGGAAAGCCCAAGACTTTCCGATACAACTTCACTGGGCGCCCTTGCTCCCACCGTTGAACGAAATCGTCAAAAGATCTGTCAAGTGAACGTGGCAGAAGCTTGTTTTCATTAACTTGCGGGATGCACTTTATGAATCTGGCTCCCGGGGTGCTCTTGATCATTCCTGGTAAGTTGTCGATTCGCTTCGCCAAAAATTGGCTTCCCCTGGTATGTGTCATGTGCAGGAAGTTGGATGAAATAGGAAATCGCTAGGTGGAATGATAGCAGCTGGGGAAAGACTCCAGGGCAAGGAGCTCTGACCAGCAGGCCCAGACACCCGAAAATCCCAAGTGATTCGGCTTGCCGTCTCCGAAAACCTGGATTCAATGTGGGCGCTTGGGATGTTTTGGTATAATCACTCGCGGCCAGTATCGGAGTCTTGGGTCCGTACGGAGGACTCCGTAGAGATAAGAAAAGAGCACTGCACGTCACATTTGACAGGGTATTCCCCTATATTCCATGCTATCTCTTCGATCACGCAATCGATGCTAAGAGTTTTTAATTAGATGGAATGCAAATCGTTTCATGGCGATCCCGACTTTCCATGGATACACCCAATATCTTTTGAATCGAAGGGTTTTGCAATTTTAACCAGGCTGAAGAAGCGTCATAGTAAAGGGGAAAGAAGAACTGTTGAAAATTTTCAAACATCATGGCCGAGTTTTGCGAGTTGATGCTCCTCGGAGTTTGGTCCACGGTTGGATTTTTATCGTGTCACAGAAGATGCCGGCATAATGTCTATGCATGGTAACGATCTTTGTATGTCCAGTCACCAGGTAGAAGCCTTTCTCTCCAACCCTTTTGAACGGCTCTCCTTCCCTGCAATTGGGACCGTCTCTCCGGGTGCCCAGCATAGAAAGGGCAACACCGCAAAGATAATTGCGGTGAACGGATATTCCGAAACTGATCAACACGGCTATGAACAGATGAGGCAGACAGCCTGCCCCGGTTCAGTGTTGCATTCCAACGATGAAAAGAGAGGTCAGGATATTTGCAGGTGACTTTTCAAAGCTCAAAAGACAAACGGTGCAATGAAGAAGACGAGTAACTACATGCATAGTTACATGATATGTACTGTCCCTCTAAGAGAGCCCCGAACACGGTGCCACGAGCTTTGGGGAAAAGCTTGGGAAGAATAGAACGAAACGACGGACTCCAAGGTAACTAACTAGTTACATATTTCCGGGCAAGAATTGAATTGTGTTTTTCCTTTATGCCAAGTAAACATGATCAAAAGAGGATCTTGCCCCGGTTGGGATTCGCCCAAAGAAGAACATGTTGCCCCGCCTCGGGACCTTCGCCGGGGGTGTCCTTACATAAGGTGGGTTGATTTCTTACATATCAAGCAGAGTTAGCAGCAGAATCAAGGGTTCTGCAGCAAGATTGAGTGCATGACCGGCAGGCAAGAAATTGATAGTGTGGATGTTTTGCATCCTTGTGCATTTCTTGGGCTTCCAATGTTCCTTTTGGGGAGGGAGGGGAGGGGGGCGAGGGGTGATTTTTTTTCCCTTTGACAAGTGTGATCCCCGCCAGACTATTGGACCAGCTGCATCTGGACCAAGATGTGTAATTTATACATCCCGTGGAGTTGGTCCCTGTCATAACATGTTATCCACAAAATTTAGCATCAATGGCTTTGGAAGACTCAAGAGAAGGAGTGCTGTTGGAAGCCAACATGAACGACAAGAGATAAAAAGAAGAAAAAAAAGACAAGAGTGCTATCAGTTAACTAACACTGATAAGGTGATTCTGATT
This sequence comes from Amauroascus niger, assembly GCA_001430945.1. Taxonomy (NCBI): domain Eukaryota; kingdom Fungi; phylum Ascomycota; class Eurotiomycetes; order Onygenales; family Onygenaceae; genus Amauroascus; species Amauroascus niger. Next base: position 47,298 of record LJPK01001484.1, read on the forward strand.
GATTGATCGACGAATAACTCCAGCCACAGGTTGGGTGTGCTTTGGGGCGGGGTGGGAGGTGGGAGGGTGGAGGGGAGGCTGGGTTTTGAGACAGCGATCAAACGAAGGAAAGAGCGAGGGGCGTTTGGGTGGATTCTGGGTCTTTGGTCGGAAATTTATCACCGCTCTTGGAAGGTTCAGGGGGGATGAAACGCTAAAAAGTACACCCCTGTTTGAGAGAGCCTGCCTATTATCGCTCTTTCCTCTTCTTTCCTCTCTGTTCTCTTCTCTTGTCCTTCGCCCTTCCCCGTTCTTCTTCGCAAGAGAAAGTGCCAACTCGGCCCTCCCATTGGCTGCCTGCAGTGAAACAAAGGGTTTTTTTTTTCTCTCTCCCTATCCGCCCCCCACCCCCCGCCCTTTACAAACACAAGTACGGAGTACATTACAATGCCTTTTGATAGTGTAGTTGGGTATATACGGGGCCTCTGTTATCGCCATGGTATTTTCGATAGTCTCGTCTTGGAGGCCCGTATTTGTCTCGCCAAAATGAAGGGAAAAACGGAAGAGATTCAAAGTCGAGGATTTCCCCCCAACCCAACAGTGTTCTTCCTGTAAGACATTTCTTAACTCAGCTGAAGAAGAGGAGAAGGGAGCAGGCTACAAGTTTAACTAGTTATATTTCATCACGCTCGAGGATTTGACACATGTTCGCTCGGGGGGTGATTTGGCGGGCTTTGACCTGAGACAACGCTGGGCTCGTCCGGTCGGTGGGATGTTTCACCAGCCAACCTAACCTCGTTTCGTAGCCTCTTTTTGCTCGATACAATGTTCCCCCCGCCTCTCTCTCTCTCTCTTCCGATCTCACTGAATGTCAACAAAGACTTCTCTTCAGTGCTCAAAAGAAACAAAGGAAGGAAAGACAAAAAGGGAGCACCAGCTGTAAACAAACGACCGAGAGCAACAGAGGGTGTGTGCTGTAACTGGTTAACTATTTAATTTATGCAATGTAGTTAATTAACCAGTTAGTTACTCCATAGCTGTGTTGTATATTTAGGATCATCAGTTACAGATCAAAATAACCCGCCAGCAAAATCCAGGGAGGTCAAGACGACTCACTCGGTTCACATCTTCTACATTCACTCCGTACGGAGTAGTTAGCTAGTCAGTTAACTCATGCTAGCCCCTCCTCTCTTGAGATTGCCTGCAACTAGTCAACCACTTTGGAAACTTGTCTCTTCCCGCTCCGAATCTCAGTCTGGCAGCTCGAACCATCCCCGAGTCCACAAAGACTCGCTCTGGTTAATCCACCCTTCAGGTCTCGACAAGCATCTGAGGTCACTAGTCGTCTCTTTTGTGGGCGTGGAGATCGATCCACAACGCAACACGGGCCCCCTTGCTCGCCACGGAAATCCCATTTTTTTTCTCATTCTTTCTTTCGCCCTTTCCAGCCACTAGCCGCGGCCGCCCTGGCCCAGAAAGAAAAAAGCATGCTCGTCAACCTGCCAGCCCGCTGCCAGCGCCTAAGACTCGAGCTGCTCCCGGTGTCCACAACGCTCTGCACCGCAATAGTTTAGCCCTGCCCTGCCCTGTCTCGCTTTTTTCGTTTCTTTTTCCTCTCTCTCTCTCTCTCTCTCTTCTTCACTCCTTTGCTTTCTTCCTCTTCCTCCTCCTCTCTCTCTCTCTTTTTCTTCCTGTCACCCTCTTCTGCTCGCTCGCTTGTTCTTCTTGCCTCTTTCCCACCCAACCCCCACTCCGTCGTCTTCTTTCTCTTCCGTCTCATCCGCAGCAAAGAGATCGTCGACTTAGACAAAAAAGAAACGAGAAAAGCGGACCACTACTTGACTGGAGTTGGCGCTGTTTCTTTCACACTGTTTCAAACAGGTTCTTTGTCGACCCAAAGACGCACCGCCCGGCACCTGCACGTGTATGTGTGTCTGTGTGTGCGTGTGGGATTCAACCAACACAGTGTACGGAGTACCTTTTTTTTTTCCCCTTTACTGATCTGGCCAGTCGGTTGATATTATTCGCTTTCGTCCCAAAAGTCAGGCTACCGCCACCACAACAACCTCGAGAGTTTCGCCCCATGCGTAGTTGTCCGTCTGGCGGCTATTCAGTGAACCCAAGGCTGCGCTTCCCCAAAAAAAACACAGCACACACATACACAGCCTATCGCACACTCGCTTCCTCCTCGCTTGCGCTGTTGGTGTTGAGGCCCGCTCATTTAGAGTACGACCAAGAGTTTCATTTTCGTCGCTCACTTTCCCTCGCTTCCGGTGATTTTTCGTTTATCTCTCCTCATCTGACGAAAGCGAGAGCATCCGCGACGACGATTACTTATCCTCCTCTTCTTCCCTCCGGCACACCTGGAACACTCCCTGATCGAAACGGACTTTATATCAAGGCTTGGCTGTAGTAAGAAACGAGTATAAACTCAAAAGAGCTGGAATCTATAAACCGTTTATTTTGGCTACCGGTTTCCGGATTTACCGTGGATATCGTCTAATCATAGTTCGCCTCCCAAGCCCTTGATAGTTACTTTCCTCTTTGACCTCGCTCTGCTTGAAACGATGTCTACTGCGGTCGTCCCTCCCACTGCTGCACCACTAGGTCCAATGGTCGACCGCGATTCAAGCCCCAAATCATATCCTACCCTTGCGCCCTTGTCGACCGGTCCGCTGTCGACGCCCACTCCAACTCGACTACCTTCCGCTTCCAATGAAACTCCCATTGAGAAGAGAACTCCCGATGGCAAGCGGTCGCCGAATACGTGAGTTCTCGATACTACCGATTGCAGAGAATAATATGTTAACACCTTTCTCTCTCTAGGTCGCGCAGCGGAGGACAAGCACCGAAAATTTCGATAAAAAAGGAGCCTCCTACATCTCCCAGTTCACAGCCAGGTACACGCCACCGTCCCCGCAAGTTAGATCTTTCTACGGTTACGTCTAGTAGTAATCTTTCCACCCGAGGCCCGCTCACTGCAAGAGATGGAAGGGTAATGCAGGACGTTGGACTAGCCTGTTTATCACCCGGCTTCCAGACCCAAGACCCTGCGATGAGAGAACAACTACAGCGAAGTTTAAATGTGCGAGAACAACAGAGATCTATCATTGAAGCCAGATTACAGCAGTCGGCTAAAGGAGACGGTCCAGATAGCGGGAAACAGCCAGAGCTGTCTCCGTTTGGTTCTCAAAGATCCTCAAAAAAGCGACCACCACCGGGTCTCTCCATCGTTCCACCTTCTGCCTCCCAGTTTGCCAATGAACGTGTGATTCAATCCGCACCGATAAATCAGACATTCACCGGTCGGCGGCAACCTCAACCCTTGACTCGACATTTTACGAATCAAGAGTTCTCTGGGTCTCCCCGAATCCTCCATACTCCAGCAAATCAAACCAATAACCGACTACCTCCGATCGCCGATGTTTTCGGTGCTGACTCTTTGACGTTGCGAGACCGGGACGGCAGTGGTCGCAGCGCGTTTGGACAACCAAATCCTCCACACTCCGCCCTTGGCCCTCTTCCATCACCGGGCTTACCTGGCGGTCAGCCGCCGAAACGACCAAGAGAGTACCGTTCCGCAGAAGAAGCCGTCCATGAACTTGCCGGTGGACGAGAAGAGTTACTTCCTCGTCTTGTTCATTACAGCTACAACAAACCTCCGAGCCCGCGATCCCCTCCGAACCTTCATAGCGGCAATAGTGGAAACAACACCGGCGGTCTTCCCAATGGGATTCAACATCCGAGCAACAACCCGTCTCAACCACCCACTATGTCGAATCCTGTCGGTGCAGGCCGTCGTCGTACCAGGCAGGAATACGAGCAAGATAATGGTAGCCCGCCTCTTGGAAACGGGCCGGATATGCGTTTCCGCACTGGCCCCGGCCCAAGTGTTTACGGACCATTTGGTGCAGGCAGAGATTCGCCAGAGACACAACGTAGGAAAAAGGAAGAGTTTCTAAGCTTGTGTGCGAGAGCTTGGGATTTGTTCCATTCTTGAACTTTTAACAAGAAAACGGAATCATAGTCAGTGGTACTTCTGGATTTCAAGGGATCGAATCATGCGCGATGCTTTGTCTCCGTGTTTTCGCAGGTCGGATCGTCGAACTTTGATCTATCGACGTTTCCCTATCCTGTCCATTCCGATACATCCAATGCTTTGGATCACTCGTACCTCTCCACGTTCCTTTGTTTCTTTTCCATTTCCCCTTTCCAGCATTCTAGTGGCTCTCGGACGTTACTTTGGATTCATACCCCACACGGTCTGGATACTGTGAATAGGTTGTGACAGGAGTTAATGTGCATTTTGAAAATGTCACTGTTCGATTGCTCGATTAGTCTGTGCAGTTTACTCTTTGTTGGTCACTTTGGCTTTGATTCCATGTTCTATTCATTCATCATATTCCCTTCCTGATTTCCTTGAATCATTGGCCTCCTTCTTTACTATCTTCTTCCTAACTGCAAAGCGACTGAAACGTCGGTTTTGTCTTTGACCTTTCTTTTATTTTTCCTAGCCAGATACCTATCTTGCACACTTTCATGTTCTATGGGCGGTTTGGATCGAACACCTCCAGTCCTTATTGTTTTCGATTGTTGTCCGCAACGCCTTCTGCTCCATATTATAACTTCTATTCTACCCCTATTTTCACATACTATGTCGATGTCCTGGTTACGCTATCATGAAATGGAAACAGGAGACGCGACATTCTATTATCTACGACTGAATAACCCGAACGAAAGGCTTTTTTGTGAAAATCGCTGAAATATCTCATCTCACGTGGAACAAAGGAAACGCTGGACTTCATTGAAACTCCCCCACGGTACTCAACACCAACGACCTTTTATTCTTTAGCTCTCTAATTTTGTGTGCGAACCCCTTTTGTTTTTTCTTGGTTTGATGGATGCTCCTTGGAGTTGTGTGTCGCTTTGGTTTGTTTATTCGTCGTTATCTAGCTATATATCTTTTCTCTTTTTAGAGCAGGCTAGATATCATTTTGAGATACGTGAAATGAAATTGGAGGATTTGAATTGGCTAATAAAAAAATGAAACGTGCTTTGGAGAGACAATTTTTGTTGTTGAAAGCAAAGAGTTGGCATTTCCATGATGGCATTGGGTATGGTTGATATTGACACGATGAGACGAAAAGAAAACATGCCCCGGGGCAGACATCCTGGTATATTCATGTCGTAAATTTGATTCAGTTTGATAAGCCGTTTGCGATCATGACATGCCTGTGAGCCAACCGAATCACAGGATGCAGGTAGGTATATATTTACGCTCTAACATGGCGTTTTAACCAAGAAGCACAAAATACCTCCCGTTGTATAGTTACCTGAGGGATAAAAGCACACGTCACTCTTCCACTGCCCTCCGCATATCTGGCATCTCCCTTCTCTCCTTTGAGGTGATCTTCTTCCGCCTCCTCTCAATAGCCTTGTGCCTCTGCTTCGCTCCCATCTCCTCATATCTCTGCTTGAGAACCTCCTTCTTGACCTCGCCCTTCTTCAAGAAATACGGCGCGCTCTTCTTCCCCTCCCGAATCAACTCCCTCTCCTTCCGGCGATGCTGCGCCAACACATCCTTCTCTTTCTGCTTGCGCTCAAAAGTGCGGATCTTATCCGCCATGGAGGTGATGGTGCGCTTGAGCCGGTCCTTCTCGCGCGGATCCTTGGTCTTGGACAGCTGCTGCTTGAGCGAGGCGAGTTCGGTGCTGCGGTAGTCGGTGAGGAAGGAGTAGTTTTTTGTGGCGGCGGCTTCGGCATTGGCGGCGGAGCGGGGGTTGGAGGTGCTGTGTGCTAGGACGACGGTGTCGAAGCGGGGGTCGCGGGGTTTGGGGGTGGAGGAGCCTGCGTCGACGACGGTGCGTCTGCGGGATACGGCGTGTCGGGAGGATTGGACGGTGGGTGCGTGTTTGGAGGAGCGGGAGGGGAGGGATTGTTTGTCTTTGGTGGTGGTGGTGGTGGTGGTTGGGTTGGATCTTTCATCGCGCGCGGTGCGGATGCGTGCGCGGATGTCGTCTAGTGGGGAGTGGGTTTGTTCGTTTTCGGGAACTTGGGTGCGCTTTCGTTTTCTGCTTGTTGGGCCTAGGGAGGCTTGGGCTTTGGCGAGGGCGCCGAAGGAGATTTGCGTGAGGGAGGAGTTGATGCCGGCGTTTTTTGGGGCCGAAGCGTCAGACTGGGATGAATGTTTGTTAGCTGCACGTTGGTTTAGACTGAGGTAGAGAGAAGTGAAGGACCGTACAAGTTCCTCATCATCATCGTCGACTTCTTCTTCTTCTTCTGATTGTTCTTCACTGGCACCAGACCCTTCTAGTCCATCGGAGTCAGCATCTGATCCATCGAGTTCCGCAGACGACGAGTCGAAGTTGGCTTCCGAGTCGTCTCCTTCCACACGGGCCTTTATGCGCCGATTGAGTGACTCTAACAATGCCATGGCTTATTTTTCCAAAAATAAAAGAAATGTTGTCGTCCTGGTCCCTAGTTAAATAGTTCTTTGCTTCGAAGGAGAATGAAAGTTTTGTTTTGGATGAAAAATCGCCTGGGCGGTCAGATGAGGCAGAAATAAATATTGCCAAAAGGGAAAAAAGGCGGCGAAACCAGAACCGAGAAAGCTCGGAAGGATTTGCAGCACAACAACTCGCAACACGCAGCGATCGAGTTAGTTAAGGGCTGTCTCTCCGTTTCTCTCGTTAACTGAGATGCTCTTGTCGCGCCGAGCATGTCCATTCTTTTCACATCGGTGCTGCACAATCAACACATTCGGTTCTGCCCTCGTTTTTGAACCGTTTCTGCGATACTCCTGCCTCTCATATCATCCAGAGACATTGCCGAACGGGTCTTATATCAAAGTGAGACTTGCTTTCTTATATATACGCTGGACTTATTGAACTAATCGCTCGGTATCTACAGTTACTGCCTTCAAGACGCCATATTTCCCAAAGGCCGACCGACAATACTCCAGAGATGTCACACCCAAGGTCAGGCCGGCTCGGTGGGCGACAGTCACGGCAACCACGACAAAATGATAGCGATGCGCAGGCTATACCTGATGGAGACAGATACTGCCCTGACTTGGACTCCACCGCCCGACGACCAGTCATTGACAGAAATGTCGAAAGAGGGGATTACTACCGGCCTGTAGAAAGGCAAAGGCGCTCGCGCATGAACGGGGATAGTTGGAGACCAGGCGACGATCGAAATCCTGCCCCAAGAAATCGGAACATAGCTGCAAGAGGCTCTGTTCCACACTCACAATCTTATGCATCACAGCAGAATCGGGATCAGACGCGAGCGCAATGGAATCAACAACCTCAGGATTTATATACACTCCCTACTAGCACCTTCGTGTTAGTTCACTTGTATTCTTTCCCTGGCTTATAACCCGCAGGCTAACATAGGTGTCAGGAATCCTACTTTCCCACCTGCTCCCTTCTCTCAATATAGATCCCCTGTCGCACACCCCATATATCCCGCTTCGTCAAATTCTCACAATATCCCACCACCGGGTCCAACACGCCATGGCAACAATCCCATACCCCCATTTTGCCCTCCGAGGTTTGCACAACCTCGACACATATCGACTTCCCGAACGATCAGACCGCCCGTTGCCCCAGTTCCCACGGAAGAATACCTCGCGAATGCATCTCTAGCGCCGACGCCCACCGATTCTCCACACCCTCTCCTAATTATTCTCGACATGAATGGAACCCTGATCCATCGCAATCGCCGCTCATTACCGGCTTCTTTCGTCACACGTCCCGGCCTCAAGCATTTCCTCAAACACATCTTCAACGAATACAAAGTCATGATCTGGACGAGCTCGAAGCCCGCCACGGTGAGGGAGATAGCGAAGCGTCTGTTTCCGTTGCATATGCAGTCCCAATTCGTCACAGTATGGGCCCGGGACAAACTCGATCTTACGAGGGAGCAATATAACGAGAAAGTCCAGGTATACAAAAAGTTGGACAAGATCTGGAATGACAAGTTGATACAATCGCGATACCCTGGCGTGAACAGTGATGATGATAACTCCAAGGAATCTTCATGGAATCAAAGCAATACGATCTTAATAGATGACAGCAAGTTAAAAGCCGCCGGACAGCCGTATAACATCATCGAGATACCCGAATTCACAAACGACGCATCTGTCGACGAACAACGGAACATGAACATCGTCCTACGCCAACTACGAATCCTCGCCAGACAGCAAGACGCAAGCAGGAAGCTGCGGCAATGGGCTGAGAAGAAGAAAGAAGCCGCAGACCCGGCGCTTTCAGTCGCCGAATTCTGGGAGATCGAACTCTGCAAAGATGAAGAGGAACTTGGTCTGACACCCGATATTTTTGTTGGAAAGAAAAGGACGAAGAACAAGAAGGCGAAGCTTCCTACTGGTAAGGTTCTCCTTGAAGCTACTATGGAAGAGGAGACCGAAAAGTTACAGTCGGCGCTGGAGTCAAAAGTGCATATCACGGAAGATAGTCCAGGCAATGGCGCCTTGAGTGATGTCACGGAGGATGAGTCCGCGAAGATAAATGTGCCTCGTGAAGTTGTCGAACAAGATCCTGCGATATCTACGGCTTCCTGCGTACCGGTTTCGCCTTGAGGCAGTGTCATCGAACATCTCGAATAACCTGTAGCGATCGAAGTCTATACCCTTCGCGTACAAGGAACTTGTTAAGAGACTGTTGTTTAAAGTTCTTATCTCATAGTTTATTTAGGCTTTACATATGAATGGCCTCGGGAAAGAGCGCCGAGTGATGATTGTTTTGGCGGCGTTACTCGCTTTTCTTTAAATTCACCCGTACTTTGCCACTCTTGCAGTGGCTGTTTGTATAACCATCGGGTTTTTCGCGTTTTGAGGTATCCGGGCTATCAATATCTAAAAGATGACATACCAGTTATGGGGATGCGAATTATTACTCGTAGAGCAGAAGCGTAAAATTGTCATAAGAATTATCATTTTCATGCTCATTATTTGGCTCAATCGTCTAAATAACTAGTCCGACAAACCAGGATTCGTAATTTAAACGGGACAATGTCATAACAACATGTAGACCCAGTTTAGCTTTTGTTTATTGCATTTACTTGAAAACCTTTCCTTCGGACCACTCATAAGTTTTGCCATCGACAACAATTGACTTGTCTTGAGCCCACTGGTCCTCAACAAATTGCTTGTCCTCTGGTTTGGAAGCGTCCAACTTGGTGAAGCTGTAGCTCTCCCAGTCAGGAGCAACATCGAAAGCTGGGACAGCGTCCTGGCCGCGGATAAGGAAAGCGCCCTGGATGATAGAGTTGTTGCTCTCGCCATAAACAGAGCAAGCACCAAAGATGAACTTGCGGGAGGCCTCGAGACGGGCAAAGAAACCACCTGTTCATCATTAACAGCCGTTGCAGAGCGGTCAACGAAGGACGGCTGAAAAACTTACCAATCAAATTGTTGGACATGAATGTCAAGGTGAGCTCGTTGTTGTACTTATAATCTACCTTCCACAGAGAGTAGTCCTGAGGGTTATAGTTCTCCCAGAACCATGGCATGGCAACCTCCCGGGTTTCCTCATTGGAGTACTTGCGTTTCCAGTCATCGAGGATCATGGATGGCTTAGACAGAGATTCAAGAGGATGCTTGGCCTTGGGAGCTGGTTTCTCTTCCTCCTCTGGTTCCTTGGGGGCTTCCTTCTTGGCTGGGGCGGCCTTTTCCTCCTTCTTGGGTGGAACATTCTTGAGTCCTTCCTCAACCAAGACTGGGCTAGGAATAACGGCCTTGAACATGGGCTGGTTGGAAATAGTTTCAAACCATCTGAAAGTAGCAGGGTTGGCCTGGCGCCACTCCTTGCCGAGAACGAACTGGAAAGCTCGGGAGAGAAGGCAAGAACAGAAAGTGTCAGCAAGACTAAGGCGTTCGCCAACAAGGTAAGTGTTGTTAGTCAGGTGCTTCTCCAGGACATCAATGGCTTTAAGAGCACGCTTGGAGCTATCCTCGACGGCCTTCTTGTTATAGGGGTCCAGTCCAACAAGGGGACGAAACCATTCACCGACGTTTGGAACAATCTCCTGGTTAGCGAATGACATCCATCGGAGGATCGATGCATAGTCCTGTTTGGTCTTTCCAAGGAGAGTAGTCTTCTCGTTCTGGGAAGCGACTGGAGATCTCGTTAGTCATGCCCAACAAGTACCTAAGAGCAGTCTATGCGAGACACAGAATTCGAGGGACGAAACAATAAATCAGAGTAAAGATAGTCAACACTGTTAATCTGACAGGGATAACTGATAATAATAATATAGCTCATCATTGGAAACACCCGCACGTTATGAAATAAAAATAAACATGGATGCCACGTACGGTAAACTGCAATAGCGATAGACTCGGTCAAAACGAAGCCGTTGGCACCGACAAAAGTTGGAACCTTGCCCAAAGGGCTGATCTTCAAATAAGCGGCATCAGGAGAGCCAATCTTAGTCTCAACGAGCTCGACATCGAGGTCATTGGCTTTAGCAACGATACGACACGCAGAAGTGCGAGCGTTTTCCTGCATTTACATAACACACGGTCAGCTTGATCAAGGCAGTCAAGTTGTAGTGGGTGCAAGAATCACTCACAGGAGCACCGTAGATCTTGCCAAACGCCATTCTAGCTATGTCAGCTGATTGTGTTATGGGTGTTGAGGATGTTGGTGGGAAAGAGAAATTTCTGACGGAGAGGCGGGGTGAGGGAGGAGAGGAGGAGAGGAATTTTCTTCGCACTCTCTTTTTCCTTTTCTTTTTTTTTCTATTTGTTGTTTTGTGGAGCTACGCCGCATCGGGATTGCTGAGTAATCAGTGCTGCTGACTAAGGCAAGCTGTCACGTGAGAAAGACTTGTGATCCCCAAAAAAAGGATTTCTTCAGATCGCAAAAGGGCGGTTGAAAAGCGATCTGGGAGGGCAGCACGCCGAACTCTCCTTCGACACGCACCCACTCTTCCATCGAGTAACACCCACTGCCTGGCTGATTTATGCCATGGCCTGGCAGTGGTCTGAAAGCACGTTTCGTGCTCTGAGGTCGTCCCAATGCCTCCATAACCTGGAACATTTAGCTTTACGATCCCGCCAGACGTCCGCAAAACACTCGCGTTTCCCGACTCCCTTGCAGAGCTCTCAGCGCCGGCTACTATCGATATCCTCTTCCAATGCTTCTTCCAATGCCGCTCCACCTATCGACTTCAATAACCAGCGAAACGCCAGGCCAGCACGGATTTTACCCGCTTCGCCCGCGTATTTCTCCGGAACACCCAAGTTCATCGACCATTTCCTGAACTTGGAGCGCCTACGGAGCAAATATGCATCACTGCCGACGGTTCCTCCCAGTGAAGCTCCACGGATGGCGTGGCTCAAATTATCACAATTCAATGGCACGGTCGGAGAGGTCGTTTCAACGTCAAAATACAAGCAATTGGTCAAAATTTTGCAACGGTTGAGCAGGATCAGTTCTAGCTTAATGCCGCAAGAAGTTCAAACTGCGATGAACCAATTCATACGGCCGGGCAACCCTTATCAACAGAAACCCGCTCCTCGAGTACTTGACCAGATCGGTCGTGCCCGAGGTGTTGGAAGACGGAAGACGTCGACCGCAACGGTTTGGTTGGTTGAAGGCGACGGGCAAGTCATGGTCAACGGGAAAAATATTGTTCACGTGTTTCCCCGCATCCACGACAGGGAGAGTGCTCTGTGGGCTCTAAGAAGCTCGAATAGAATGGACAAATATAATGTGTGGGCCATGGTCCATGGGGGCGGTGTAACTGGGCAGGCTGAGGCCGTCACTTTGGCGCTTGCAAATGCCCTTTTGATCCATGAACCCGCTTTGAAACCGATGCTCAGACGAGGTAAGCAACTTCCATGCATTCCTGAAGACGATTTGTGGCCGTTCCAAAATCCATCCCAACTGTTCCATGTCTTCCTCTAACTGTTTGATCCTTGTCTGGGACTCCAAATGTGCTGACGTTTTGAGTAGCTGGCGTTATCACGGCCGATCCTCGACAAGTCGAAAGGAAGAAGCCTGGTCACAGGAAAGCCAGAAAGAAGCCGGCCTGGGTCAAGAGATGAAACAATCGCGTTTCTTTTGTCCTGTGCTACTTTTCATCTCTTCTAACCTGTGCTTTGAATATGTTGTCTTCGTGCTTCACTTGTACATTAAACATCTTACCTTGCCTTTTTTGTATGACGTTTATCACGATGAGAATACTCCGTACATGCAACGGAATCAAATCACCCTGCAGGGCCTTTTGGGTACAGTATTTCTTGGAAGCACCATGTACAGAGCCTCCGAACGATCTAGAACGCGACGCAGTGGATTAAATCAGAGAAACAAATTGTCTCAAATTCAATATACAGATCCTTGTTCCCGGGGTTAGGTCCGTTTCAGGACTTTCCATTCTAGGATACCTGAGAAGTCGGAGTTAAGCGGAGAGAACAAGCCACGTAGACCAATTACAAAATTTTGCAAGATGTTCGGTAAATCCACAACATTGTTACATGCTCAAGCCTGTTCAATGGAGGCATTGTCGTCTCGCATGCCGTTTTTTTTTAATCCTAGACTCTCTCCTCATCCGGGTGTGGATTTGGCCAGTTTGACTGTCGCGGATTGAAGAACACAACCCTTGCTCTGGATTGACGTCAGCTTCATGACACGCACGATCCGCGGCGAGCCCGGTTTCCTAAAGCGACCGCGAATAAGGATATTGTTTTAATCGATAGCATGATTTACACCTCAAGTGTGTCCGGCTTGCAAGTTAAAATTCTGCTTGTAACTTTATGCAGCCACAATATCACCTCGATGATAAAGTTGCCGTCCCTGCAGGTCCAAGTAACCTTCCGGCACGGCATGACGCTTGGATGCCCTCAGCTATAGTCATGAATTAACAATGACAAAACTTCCAGAGAGGAATCAAGGATTTGCGACACGGAGATGTCAAATAAAACCATCGTGGATTGTTGGAAGTTAGGAAGCAGGTCCTTTCTCCAGGAAACTAAAAACCGTGTAGTCGTGGCGCCCAGCCTTTTGGCCGTCTGAGGTTGCTTGTGGAAAGGGGCGGCCGGCAATTTCAACGGGTTGCTCCATTGACTGTAGACGCATGAGCCGGCTTGGTAGTTAATGTCGCAACGCGTGTTCCGACTGTTGGGTTCGCGATGTGATAATTTCCTGGGACCTCGCAGATCGGATCCGGGCTGCCGCGCCCAAGTGCCTTTTCAATTAACTAGTTACATAGTTACGCCGTTGTTGGCGGATATCACCCTCACCTTCGGCGTAGCATTGCCCAACTGTAGAAAAATGCAACAACGTTCGTTGGGGAATTCGTATGGGGAAGTGGCTCGAATTGAAATGTTTAATGACACAATCCACCGTGTTATTATCTGGCTCTGGGAAGTGATTGGTGTTGGGCGATACAGCCCTAAAGATCGTTCAATTTCCAGAAGGACAGCGAGAACGCACTGACGAAAAACACTTCCCTTGCTAACCAACTCTGCAAAAAAGAGTACGGAGTACTACCCCGTAATATCCACAGCGTTGTAGCACCACTGGAAGCATCCCCGATTCCACCAGCAGGGTTCATCAAAGCAATGCCAACTTGAATCCTTGTGCGTTCGAAGCTCTGGCCTTCACGTTGTCGCGATGAAGTAACTACGGGGTCCTCCAGAAACTGTCTGAAAGGCTGTAATGCCCATTGAACCTCATCACAGACACGGGCTGGTGGCGCAGCGGTTAGCGTGTAGGATTGCGTAAGTGGTTTATTCGCAAAAAGAACGACGAGGCCAGACAATGAGACTAACCTCTCACAAATAGAGATCCCAAGGTCCCCGGTTCAATTCCGGGTCAGCCCTACGAGAAATCTTTTTTTTTTTCAAGCCGATCTCAACCCGCCATGGCGACTACTCGCTTTCAATCGGGGAAAAGAAAGCAAGAAAAATGGCCAGAACAAAAGATGGAAAGGGAAGCGGTTATACCTTCATTCCCTATTGTTGACACTCTTTTGTCGGTCGCCACGCAACGCGATCCCGGAATGATACCCATGGTTCATCTCAGATGTTTCCATTGTTTCATGGTCCAGCAACCCGATCTTGATCTTACAGGCTACCTAATCCATGGAGGATAAGATGGCCATTAACATAGACACAAAACTCGGAAAAAGAAACCCGCCCTTCGTGCTATGTGCCGATCGTTTTTGGGCATTGGAAACCAATCAGGGTCGAATTCGTTGTGGTTTTGAGAGTTTGGAACCATATCAGGTTGAATGGAAAAAAACGGCAAAATATGGGATGTCGTGGCTGAAAATGGCTCAATGCTCTGTTTCTATAAGCGGCGGATTACCATTTCTTCGTTTCAACGAGTGCACCAGTGCAGGATTGGGAGGAAATGGAGAAAGCGACGTGCACCGATCTAGGCCAGAATCTCACATTCAGACGTGGAAAGCGTAACCTCTGTTTGACTATCAAGCGCCGTCTTTGCCTCGGAAAAAGGTTGCCTACCTGCGAGTACTCCGCACGGGATAGAGATTGTAATGATGAGAGCAAAATCATCTTTAATTCCGAGAATATTCCATAACATGGGTGAAAAAGTAAAGGATGCCTGGCCCCTGACTAACTAGGAGCTAGTTGGCGCTAGTTCGAAGTGCACTAACTTCATCTCCTGAAACTCACCCCAGTCCTTCTGGAGGATTTCTAGAAGTTAACTTTGCAGATTGTGGATCTCCATCCTTGTGTCAATCATGTGTGCGTATGGAGTAATGTCCGAAGGAATACGGAGTACTCCGGAGAGCACGGTTAAGCTCTATCACAAACCGCAATATCTCCCACACACGGACGGGAGACAACATTAGAGGACATGACAGGAGAAATCTTCTGCCATATATATATAACTACGCCCTTGCGAAATGTAGTTATCCGTGGGGACTAAAAAAAGGGTGCCGAATTTGCGACTTCCAGATCTCGATATCGAGCAGTTAGGTGAGAGAAATCGCGAAACTGCGGATATTCACGCCGTTGATATTCATTTTGATTTCCCCGCGCTAAGCTCATGAAACAAAAACATGCTCGTTCTCATCGTCAGCACCCATGTTGAAAGGATAGCTCGTTCCATATCTTGTATCCTGAGTCACGGGTCAAATTGAACTTTCACCAAGCATGACTCTTCGGGTCCACCTTGAACTGGTATCAAGATTCTATACTCGAGTCCTTGACCTTGAATCCAAGCCAATGTGGAGCCTCCGATATCTTCTTCGGTGAGCTTTGTTGTTTAGTTATCACTTCCCAGCAAAGAAATGTAGACTGCAAGCGAACGGACCATTCATGACTCGTCCCGTGAAAATCACGTCACCGCCATGCTGAGCGCAAAGTTCCCCATCTGGAAAACCTCAAAAGGCTCTTGAGGGCCTACTTCGCGGGTAGCTTCGCTTCCTGTGGGAACTCGCTACGTACGGCGGTTGTATGTAGAGGTAATCTCGAAATCAGTTCCACGTGTCTTCGCATTCAATAAAGATGAATCTTCCTCTTGCTGAAAGATCAGCGGTACCGTGCCGGCCACAGTCGACCGAACAACAGCGTAGGAAGTCTTCTTCGATGAGTGTGTGATGAGGCCCTTGACGGATGTTCCAAGGAAGTGGGAGTTCCGGTTGGATTATTAACAATTTGGACCGGATTGGGTAACTAGAGTTGAGCCTCATGTCACCTGCCCACTTTTGCGACTTTATGTCGACCTCTCACCTCCCTCCTCCTCCTCGCTCCTCTTGCGTAGTTTGTCGACCATGGAGCAACTTCGTGCGTGGCAGCGTGGGTAACCGTCTTGTGGTGCGAGAAGAAAGGCCTGTTGCAGCTGCCCGTGGTTTCAGACTCTCTCTCTGCCCGTTGGTATTTCCTGACTTGTTGATCCTGAAAAGCCATGGCTGACCAGGTTGTCCCAAGTGATTTCGGAGCTCAACAATCTATGCATGTCCCTTGACGATAAACACGCTATTTCATCTTCTGGCCATGCCGATGGGTTTGGCACTTCATACACGACCTTCATGACGAAATCGAGGGCCAGCCACCGGGTTTCGACCAATTAGAAGAAGATCCGAAATTATCGATCGAGGAGCCCCCCTGGACCTCTCTGTCTGTCAGTTAATTAATATTCACCACTGTTTGGGGGGAGTAAGAATTTTCATGCTCTGACTTGACTGCCCACTTACGAACTCTCTCAGCAAGCCAACTGGTTCTTGGCTTAACTAACTAGTTACTTATGGCGGTCGCGGTCGCGGACGGAATTTGGAAGGTCTCTCGAATATCCAACATTGTTCTTCACCCATCAAGAGAAAAGACAGACAGGTCTGTGGCTTGTCCTGAAACATCTCTCTTCCAGGCATTGGCGTGGTTCACCATGGTTTTGTACAGGAGTTAGTGCCAGGCGGCCAAGCACTGCCTCCACTTCCACACCTTCCTGTTTTCTGCGGCCTGCTCTAATGCCAACACTATGGCATCTGGCTCCGCAATTTTAGCCCAGGGGAGGATTCCCCCCTCCACATCCGATACTTGAGGACACAACACTCCACCACAGGCCGACTTGCATCACACACCTCGGAGCCAGCTTTCTTGTGATTCGGTGGTGCACAAATGACAGTGTCTCAGCTGATTTAGGTTCAGTATCCGGCAGATCCCCATGTGCAATTTAACAGTTGAGAACAATCTTCACCATTCTAGAAGCTGATGTGGCTAATCCAGGGTGCTGAAATATCCTTTCTAAATCTGTTAGACAGAGAATCAGCGTGTCTGTATCATGGACAGACTGTGTTAGCGCACGATGACCAGATTGACTTGTGTTCCAGTCCCGGCCAATCATCATCAATACGCAACCTGCAAGAAACGCTTGTTCATAATGAGAATTTTAAGTGGCGCATATGAGGTTGGTATTTGGTCACCACCTTGCAGTCATCACGGTGCCTCCTCACTTTAAGTTAACTACCTAGTTATCATCGTCTCCGAAGGCTGGGACACCCCATATGCGAAGTCGTCAGCACCGGAGCATCGTCTGAGATGGCATACAATCATGCTGTTGAATTCCGACGAGATTTTACATGAAGAAAACCTTCACTTCGGCCGGTGCTAGCTGTCGCAGGTGCAGAATGTTGCTGCGGTTGCAGTTCGACAATATTCCTCTCTGTGCTATCATTTGACGACCGGCTGACCCTGCATTTCGGGCTCTAGAGATGAGGAAAAGGGGGCCGTCTAAGCTTTCGGGTCTAGGTTTTATAAGGCTCGGTTTTGCTCCACATTTGATTGACAACGGTTATTGAAGCAGGTATGTATGGTGTAATAGTATAAGCTGTCTCTTATTATGACACGGCTTTATTTGATTTTGGTTTTATTCTCGTCCCTTCATTATTTACTTTTTTTTTTTCTCCTCCTCATTTGAAAGAATAGCTAAAATATTTCTAATTCCTCCCGCCCCGCATACTCTGTGGATTCGCCAAACAAGCGACATTGGGTCATCCTTAGTTGACTTAAACTTAATATTTTTTGATACTCCCTCCCTGAACCAGCATCTGATGGATACTTATATTCGGCATACCCTGCCGACTATTGCCAGGTGCACTTGAATAGCTGCTTTATGGTCTGGTGTCACCCTCGATTTTTCTTCCTTGCATATCTTTTATGTCCAACAAAGTCTAATGTACAATTTGTCAGGCCCGTTTCCTTTTCACCAGCTAGTATAATGCCCTTGTTTTCACCATTCCTCTATTTTGAATATTTTGCCATCTATTTATCTTGACACGCCTTCCAAGGACGGGAACAGAGGGAATATTGTCAACTGTTGGCCTATGAATCTAGGATGGGCGCTATTTGAATAATCGGCTGATTTCTGGACGCAACTTCCCCCTGCCAACTTTTACTTCAGCCATCCCTGCTGCCCCATTGCACAAGGGATCCTCTAGTCTCGGTGATCTTACGCACGAAGGGCTTACGTTTCAGCAGTTTTTATCGGCGGAATAACACTTCTTCTACGGAAGCGGCTCTTGGATCCATATCGCCTTTTTGGCCATCTGTTGCTCAAAGAGTAAAACTGGAATTCTACGCTAGCCCTCCCCTCTCGCCTCCGACGCATCGATCTCCGTATCTCGATTCGTCGCGAGGCGGGACCGCCTCAGAGCAGCTCGGGGGGATGGATGGCGACAGCAATCAGCGGAAGAAGTACGACCTCTCTTCTCACGGGACGGGTGCCGGCATTGGGAGATCTCATCACCCTCGACAGAGCCCTATAAATCGTTTTAGGGGTAACAGCCATTCTTCCAATTCTCGTGGTCTTCATCTGGATACAGTGGCACAGCAGAGCCGTAATCCTCCATTCCATCCATACAGCGGTTTCGAGTATGCCGAGTCAACATCCTACAATGCACCGTCACTCTCAGGCGGGCCACTGCATAGTGGGACGATACCTTATCAACACGACTTCTCTACATCTTCATCCAGGCAAAATCAGTCGCAGGCGACGCAGCAGTCAGGCCATCAGGACCACCAACAACAACAACAACAACACCAGCAGCAGCAGCAGCGGATGCCGCAGTACGACCCCGGCATGGTTTACAATATTGCACCACAAGCCCAACCACATTCTCCTTATGATAATACTTCACATTATCAACCGCGGCACTCTGCAGCCATTGAGGTTTTGGCAACACAATTTGGGGTCCCGCAGTACTACCCGCCAGACGAGCCACCAGCGCCAGAACCCACTCATTACTTAACCACACAAGTCCAACAAACCCCGTTTTCCCAACCTCCTTCCGCCACTCGCTCGCATGTTGCGACTTCATTCCCCGAGACTATGGCCGGGTTTAACACTACTGTTGCGCCGGAACCTCTTAACACATCCGATCGGCCGCGGGAGCTCTCATCGGGCCTGGAAGATGCGTATAATCAGTACCAGCAAGCCTTGAGGCAAACGTACGAAAATATTCGCATCGGAAGGCTAACAACCGCGAGCCGATCTCTTCTTGAAATGTCGGAATGGCTCCTTGGGAACGCCGTGGATCTTGGTATGTCGCCTTTGCCTCACTTCCCTTTCGCTCTCTTTTAGTCACAGTACAGACTTGGGAGGGCAAACCATTTCGAACTAATAACTGATTATAGGTCTTGTTCGTGATGAAGAACATTTGCACAGCGACCGCATCAAACTCTGGGATGAATTTAATACATGCTGGCTAGCTCTCTGCCAAAAACAAAAGGACACCACGCAAGCCATGTTCGAATCCGGGCCTCCGTCGCAAGACCTTCTAGCAGGGGAAGTTCTTAGTAAAATGGGGAAAGATTTGGTTCGTTTATGCGACAGAATTGAACAATACGGCCTAGTTGATTATCAGATGGGTGTATGGGAAGAGGAGATTTTAAGCGGTCAGTGCAACATCTACCACTTCATTCTTGACGTTTTCCATGTGCTAACATCAGGATTACAGTTCTGAGCCAATGTCTTGATCTTTTGGAAGAATACGAAGACACGAATTCGGCATCCCGCAGTCAAACAGGCACCGCCGGTCGCTAATTTGTTGTTTCTCGACCAATTTCTAACAAACCCTTTTGGTTTCTCCGATGCCACTGGGGCATCGTCACCTTTCACCATAGGATCCTCAATACGTTGGGTGCAAAACCGTATAAAGGCCAACACCGCATGCGTACGACACGACATTGCTTCCCGCAACACCTTCATGACTCAAATTCTCTTGTAATTTATATAGTGGATACTGCCAGCATGGCAAGGCTTTTTCCTTATTTTGTTTGTTCCCGCGAAACGAAGCATCGATGATATCCCATGACCTAGAATTTAGAGTGGTATAGATTCGGCTTGGAGTGAATGGTTTGAATTTGGTTTCCTCGGGGTCTACTTTTCCTTATCCTTCATGCCTGCATTTCCCGTTTGCATCTTTTTGTTTGATTTTTTTTGGGTCTCATGGTGCGCGAATGGGATTGGATAAAGTGGCATCGAAGCAATTCGGCGAGCATTACGCGGCGTCCAGCGCTGGGACTGGTGGTGTTCCGGTGCTTGTGACTTATTCTCCTTTCTTGTTGCTCCTGTTACTGGCTTCTTTCTTCTTTCTTCTTTCTTTTCTTTTTTTGCTTAGAGTGTACTCTTCCCTCATGTAACTAGTTAATCTGATATGTTCACACTCTATTTATGTTATTTTGACTGCATGTTTTGTCTTTGGTTGCTTTGTGCTCCTTCCATTGAATTGGCATTGGTGCGATCAAATTTCTATGTCAATTCTCTTACACTGTGTTATCTGTTTCCATGATGGCATTCTGGCCAGTGAATCATGGGAATCAATATAAATGTGAACCTGACTTGTGGATATTGTTGGTGACTGATACAATAGGGAATCAAGCATTATGGAAAATCCAACTTTACCTCTAACTATCTAACGCCTTTAGCCAGATCTACTGGTTTAGTTAACTAGTTAATTACTTGATAGCTAGTTAGTTAGGCAATGAGATATGTCACCATCTACTTCCTGTGCTTACGGAACACGGGAGTAGTTATGGATTGACATCCTGCATTCTCGTTACTGGCGTAACCCTCCTTAGCTCAATTGCTGATTTTCTCATGATATACTCCGTATAGCTTTGAATTCTGGGGTACATTTTTCCAATGCGCCTGGCAAGACTTGCGAACTGTAGTTATCCCATCGCGCATTGCTTACTGCCCCAACTGCCACAGTTTCGATGATGCTTTCCAATGTATGCAAGCGCCTACCTTTACATACCTGAAACCTCAGCGGCAGCACAATGCATACGCCTCCTTTGGTTTCCAAATCATTAGCCTATGTCGTTTTTTCAGAAATTTCCCTTTTTGATTCTTTTTCAGCAGTCTGGTCCAAAATCTTCCTGACCACGCTCTGTGACCCCCCCGGCCTGGCTTGTTCACAAGACTTCAAGGGGGGGCCCCAATGTCCGTTTAAGCGACCGCCTTCGCACCCCCATCCCAAGCCCTTGGTGGAACGCCATTGCGGTTTCTGTGTTACATGTATGTAACTGATAAAGGCATGTACAATGTCCCGGCTACTGGGTATCGAGGTGTACCTGCTTTTAGTCAACCCGGGGCTCTGGACAAAGCGTATCTAATGCTAATGCTAATGCGCATGGTCATGAATATAGAAAGGTGTTTCCAAAAAGAGAGCCTAGCATACAATGGAGAGCGTATATGACATATCATGTGGCAGCCTTGGTCAAGTGAACTATTGCGAACCGGCCCTGGCTGTAGGTTATCTAGCCACTTTGGTTCGCATCTTGGCCGCATGCAGGCTTACAATGGTGGTCTCTCTGCCTGAGATGCAGGTGTTGTGTTTGGCTCTGCCCTTCAGGTAACAGATAATGAAACTGCGTGTCGGCTTATGGGCCAACTGTTTATGCAGGTTGGGTTATTCAACTAGGCTCCTCAGATAATGCCAATATCTCAACCTCCCTAGAGGTAGAGTCGAAGTTCAAGCTGGAAAATATTTGTCAAACAGTAGAGAAATATGCAATGTCATTCATGTTCATATATTTCATTCCATGGTCACCAACCATCGTATTTTGTACCATTCAGTCACTCAATCAAGTTGTCACTCCTCAGCTTTGGCATGGCACAAAAAACAGAATAACACAAGGTGTATCAATGGATATCATTTATTTGGGCATGAAAGAACGCGGAGGCAAGCCAATTAAAACTACGCCAAAAAATATTCGCCACCGACTTAGAATTGATCTGTTCGAGACCCCGGATATTAGCAACACTTCTCTCGACAAGTCCGAAAATTAAAAGGAAAACGACAGGTAACTCACCCAATGTCATACTCATACTGACGTCTGTATTTTCCACCATCCGCTTGAACTCCTCGAAGCTTATCTTCCCATCGCCATCCAAATCAGCCTCCATAATCGTCTTGTCGACAATTTGCTGTAGCTGCATATCCTTCAAATTGCTTCCCACCATCATCTTCAATACGATGAATAGTTCTCCATTGGAAATAAAGCCGTCGCGGTCGATATCGTATACTTTGAATGCGAACCGGAGTTTCTCATCTTTCTTTCCTTTTGCGCTAAATGCTGATAGTCCGGACACAAATTCTTGGAAATCGACGTCACCACCACCGTCCTCGTCGAAGATTGCTATCATTCTAATTTTGCGGCTTGGTTAGGTAGACGGGTTCTTTTTCAAGAGAGTCCACGTTCAAAGGGAATGAGAGTTTGATTTACCGAGTTGAAAGGGGATTCGACGAAACTTGCGGGAGGGAAAGGAATTCATCACGCTCGATAGTGCCAGATTTGTCCTAGAATACGCGTTAGCATCTTCCAAACACTGTAGGGTAATAAGTCTTTCTAATTACTCTATCCAACTTCATGAAGCGTTTCCAGAGCCTATCAACCTCATCGTGATCGACTGAAGAAGGGGAGTGTTAAGATGCGTCGTATAAAGGTAAGACAGAGCCGTCAGGATGGCCTCTCACAATTAGAACCCGATACAATATCGTTTATCACTTGAGAGCTGGAGTTGCTTTGCTTCCGCCTTGTTGCGTCATAGGATTCGGCATTGTTGTTTGGGTCCGCCATGGTTGAGCAAGTCGGAGGAAGCGAATCAGGGCAAGGTGGAGGGAGAGTAGAATGGGAAGTAAACTAGAAGACAGCTCGTCACAGCCAGATCATTGAATGGGGTTGAATGGGGGAGTGTGCAATGGAGCCATTTCTAGCTGCTTGAATACATATTGAATGGGAACCTTCTTGGTGGAAATGATGAATGAACTGGGCTGGATTGATAAGGCTGGGGCTAGCCCGATGAGGTAATTCTCCAGGTTTTGGGTGAATTTGATATCGATCCGCCCCGCACTAACCCGAAACGGAAGGCCTAGCGCACCCCTGAGCCTAGTAAGCTGCCCGAAACAGGCCTCTTTGTGGCGGCATCGCAACATCAACTCATCAAACCACTGGCCTGTCACTGATTTTCAAATTCAGTTTTCTCACCACAAAGTCGCTTTTTTATCAAAAAAAATATTTTCCACGATTGCACATGAGCTACGCTACAGTTTGATACCCATATTGGGCCTCATTGCTTATGGTAGTTTTTGTGTTGTCGCGCCAGGCTTATGTCGCGGCTTGGGGGAATGATGCGGTCTACGCGACCGAAGAAACTCACCCCTAAGCAACCTATACCTATCTACCGGGATCATCAAATAGACCTCACTGAAGATGACCTCCAAACCACGTTACAAAATATCGAAACTGGCGTTGAAAAGGCCGAGGAAAGTGTAAGTGTTGCTCAAGCAAATTTTTCATGATGCTGCCTTGTCATGGTCACGTGATAATATACCTTTTGTATCGTGAAGCTGTGTCCAACATCAGGGCTAATCACTGCCTGCACGATAGGAATACCATCTCCAAGCGGCCATAACTGCTGCTTCCCTCGGAAATGTGTCGCAAAAAGCTCATATCCCAACGCCGGAGACGGTCACGAGTTCCCTCCATTATGACAAGCTATATCCGGCAACGTTCTCACAGCCTGCAACATATATTCGCTTCTCATCAACAGTTGAAGATTGTTGCGCCTGCCCGTATAACATGGTAGAAGAGGATGATGTCGCTTTAAAGATCTTGAATCAGAAGGCGGATGCGTCGACCAAATGCACGGAAGGTCAATTCGAAGAATTGATGAGCTTCTTTGAAGAGACGGCTCATACAAAGCAGCCTTTTGCAGCAGTCGACAATCCTCCTGTAGTTCCATATGAAGAAATGGAAGAGTGTTTTGACGGAATAATCAACACAATTCTGAGGAAATTCTCCAAGGGCGTGTACGAACATTGGAAGTCCAGACGGACAAAACTTGGCAATTGTCCGCTGCAACCAAACCTCAAGGTAGATATCCCTCGTTCAGTGGAATTTGCAGTTGAATGATACTCACTATATCACAGTTCGAATCCGGGCAGGATACTGATGACAGCGACCCGTATGTATGCTTCCGGCGCAGAGAGGTACGACAAGCTCGTAAAACCCGCGGTAGAGATGCGCAAAGCGCGGAGAAGCTTCGGCGCCTTAGAAAAGAACTAGAGGACGCCAGACAGCTGGTTGCTCTAGTCCGGCAGCGTGAACTGGCAAGAAAAGAACAACTTGTCATGGATAGACAAGTGTTCATGCAACGTTCTGAGGTTAAAGAAATGAAGCGTAAATTGGGTATCAGGGATGACGATGAGGATCTCATCAACCAGAAGGTAATAGTGCCTTCGACAGGGCAGAAATATTTGCCGCTAACATCCTTTCAGCCCAAAAAGAAACCGGCGGAAGTTGCAGCGACGCCGCGGCCCACCGTTCCTCAACTTCGTGCTCCACCAAGACCAACAGGACCAGTGGACGAATTGAGGTTGTTCGAAGATGTCCAAGCTGACAAGGAGAATGAAATTTCCCGCGACATCAAACAGAACGTTGTAAAACATGCAAAGTGGAACGAGGGATATGTAGATATGACTCGAGCACCACTTACCCCAAACCCCCCTCAGCAAATCTTCGACGGTTCGGATTTCCGACCAGCAATCACCGAATACCTTCCCACTCCACCAACATCAGCGTCTTCTGACGCGATGCAAGACGTATCGAGGGAAGGGGCGGCTGCTAAATTTTCCGTAATTCACAAAACCACAGATACTGCCGACGACCAATCACAAAGAGGAATGCCCTGCTTTCGTCGTCGTATCGGTAGAGGTGGTCGCATGATGATCGACCGAAGAAATCTCCCATTCCGTACCAGGAATGATATCGACCCAATGCAATTAGATCGCTTCAAATATGACCAGGACGATGATGAGCTCGATCCGGTCTATGAGCGAGATGAATTTAACATCCAGATAATGCAGCACCGAGCGTACCTTCACGCTAAGACGTCAAGGGACCAGGCGATCCAAGCTCAACTGCAAGCTCAAGCTCAAGCCGCTGCTCAAAACGGTCGACGTTTGCCAGTCGGTTCCCAAGGGGCTGGCACTCCCACTGCTCCCAGTCCTTTGCCGAAAGGTACTCAACCCTCATCTTTAAATCCACCCCCCTCATAGTCTGAATACTGTCGTCCTCCTCGCGTCCTCCTCGCTCCCGATGAGCCACACCCTGCTTTGTTCCTCGCCCCCTGATATCACAAAGTTGAATCACGCCCACCACATTCTATGCATACGCCATTGATAACGCCCTCCTTTCAAACTCAATCTCGCATGCGTTCGTTGCACTTCCTGGGTAAAAAGTCTGGAGACCTAGGTGCTGAAAATAATAAAACCTCTTGCACTGGTTGTTAGTGTACATATTCCAGGCGGTATCGTGAGAGAACCGTGTAAGCTACCGATGTTAGTCCTGAAAACCAAATAAAAAATTTGAAACTCCTTTTAAATCTGCATTGCGGGTCCAACTCAGTTGGTTCTTGGTCTTTTCCTTCCTTGAGCATTGTCAGTTATTGATCGTTTTGGTTGTTGGCCGAATGGTTGCGTGGCTACTCCAAGACATGCTTGAAGAGCATCGATGATGAGTTGAAGGACTTCCTTTTCTCCTTTTCTCACTCGAATTGCCATTTCTCGACGACGGTTCTGTGCAGTGAGAGCTTGAAGAAGTTCGCTGTCTTGCGCGATTGTGGTTGAGTAGTCCCTTTGCCGGTTTTGGAGAATTTCAAGAAGAAATCTGGCACTCGGCTCATCAAGATCAGGCTTGGGCAATGTCCCCTTTTGTCTCAACTGGTCCAATTGCGCTAGAGGAGTTTGCAGGGTTCGGAGTAGTACAAGTAATTCGGCAGGGATGGCCTCGGCTGGAGTAGCAACGCTCTCGGGCCGGGTGAGCGCATATCCGTCGTCGAGAACTTGAGCGTCTTCCAGAAGCTCGAGCTACGACTATGTCAGCTTGGAAGTTTCAACAAAGTGAAAGTAAGAACTGCTAATCTCACCTGAGCGCAATTTCCCTCCACACCAGCGACTTGACAAATTTCTTGCAAGGAGACCTCAACCACATCGTATGGAGCATAGTTGTCGGTTATGTACCCATATCGTCGAAGGAGATCCGAGCGAGGGAGGTCGCCATAGTCATTGAATATTTCCTCTTGGGATCCAATAGGCGCTATAGACTTCATAATGAAATATCCATCTTCTTGAAAGAGCCGAGCCTAGTTGACAGGATTAGAACATCTCTTGTGCCGGGTCGTAGTATGTTACTTACATTGTTTCGATGCGCATCTGCATTGAGAAGATCTGCAAGGGGCACCATGCCTTTCGCCGTTTCCTGTTCATCATCTGTGACATAGCCGTCTTCGCCCTCTTCTTCTTCGTCCTGGTCCATCTCAATATCAAAAGCATACGCCATAATGAGCGTGCCCATCTGATGAGAAAGTTGCAAAAAAGTGTGTTTGCCATCTGGGGAGTCAAAGGAAGGCTGCCCGTTAAGGGGTGGGAAAAGACCTGGGTGCTTTAAAACAAGAGGAAAAACTTTATCCAAGAGAGCTTCATCAGCTTGTTGCTTCCCAATTTTGCCTACAACTGAGCTTCCTTGCAGTTCACGAAGTTCGTCTTCTGTCCAAAACATGAGTGTGTCAAAATTGGTGGGAAGAACGTTGAAATACGGTGACCACTTCGATGCCCCACCATGCAGGTACTCGTAGAGCATAGTGACGATGAGAGATAACCAAGTGTCAAGCTCCTCGCGGGCGAAGTTGATGTGGTTTTTTAGATTCGAGGTCTGAACGCTGAGGACTAGATCCTCCGGAATGGCAAACAGCTCTTCATCCTGGTCTATCACCTCGCAAGCAACTGTCTCTAGTTAGCAAGCTAAAAATTTCAGGCAGAGAATGCTCATGGCTTACCAACGCCTCTGCCAGCACCACTGGATCTCAAATCAGCAATCCTGATCTTGGGATTCACCTTTACACCAGGTTGTTGCTTAAGCCAGCCCATGAATCCTTCAGACCGCTCGGCAAACTCATTCTCTCCTGCAAAGTCCATGTCACAGGAGCACAGCTGTTGATGAAATTTTATCGCAAATCTGAGAGTATGAGCCTAACAATGAGATCAGGGAACAGTCTGATAGGGGGAAAGGTATATATTTTGTGCGGGACAAAAAGATGTGCAGGTTTGTGGGAGGAGGAAGTGCGTGCTTGAGCATCTCTTGTTCGCGGTCTAATCACTCCCAAGACCGGACCTCGTGAACTAGTTAGTCCGCATTAATTTTATTCCGATCCGGACAGCCCAAGGTTGCAAGGCCGGGGTTGGAGGTTGCGCAGAGGGTTGGCGGGGGCACATTTTAACTTTTAAGGCAACTCCCGTCACTATTCGCCCTTATAATTCTTGAAAGTTGAGACCGACATGGGCTTTGTTTATACCCAGGCCTTTTATCAGAACTGGGCACCAGAATTTACTGATATATCAGTTTTCTTTTGCTTCTGGTGCCCAGAAATGCCTTTGAAGTTTGATAGTTCTTGTGCTGTTGCTGTGCTTGGTTCTGTGGCCCACATTTATAATGAAAATAGGACATCTATGCTCAACTCTAATTCTCAAGCTGGTGTATAGCTTCGTTGTATGCTATGATGTCGGCAGCGTGTTTGTTCTCGGGTGTGAGTGCATTCTCCCCGGCAGGTAATTGACGAGAAAGAAAGGCAAAGTGCGATGCTATGGTACTGTTTCTTTTGCTTGGAACTTCATCCTTTTCTTGAAAACCTTCATGGAATATGATATATCTGGCTTATCGTGAAGTCATCTGGTCCATTCTAGGAAAGCCAGCAGGCATCTTCCAAGGTTTCTCGAGCTGAAGGACGAGTCTGTGGCTCTTTTTACACGTCTTAAATTTCTTTCAATCTTCTAAGGACAGATGCTCAGTCAGATTACAAGGGACCCAGAGGATTAGTTACACATTGTCTTGTCGAACCCGTTATACAAACGACGGCGACTTGGAAAAGGGCAGATTATGTGATGCACCTGATCCTCATGAGAATCCTGAGCATAACATATACATATCAATAGATTGAAATGATTGCTGACATGGTCTGATCTGTGGCCGTAAATGGATACTATCATGATATTCTTTCATGGCGCACTACTCTGATGTCCCAAACATTGCTCTCATTATAGGCTTTCTCATACTCTTGATTCAAAGCAAGACATCTATGTTTTTGACTCACTTTTATCCAATGCATATAAGCCATCCATCACGCACCGTGCCTCTTCTAGCAACTAGTTATCAAGTATCTATGTCAACCTGCTTAGCAAACCTGTCGCATGGATGCACCCAAACCTCCTCAAAGCCAATCAGCTTTGCAGTTCATTTTACACATTAAAATTGTATCTATTGGCATCTCCATGTACACAGGTGGTTATTTTGAGAACAGGTGAAGGAAGATCAGCAAGTCCCAACAAAGTAGATGCATTATAATCACATCATGTGAATTTGACAATGAATTCAGTTCCAACGTCCATGGAGTTCAGTTCTCTGCAAATGTTATTGTGTTAAGCTGATGATTTTGAGTGCTTTGACTGTGTGTGAGGGTTTAATTTGATTTACTGCTGAAGTCAAAGCCCTGGTGAGTCGCAACAGAGAAGAGGTCGGGATGCGTATTATTTACCGAATAGCTCGAATATATTACCGTGATACCGAATGTTACCTATTCGTAACTTATTTGAACAGACTGTCCATATAAAATCTCTGAATGATTCGGTACGAAGTGTATCATATTCGGTAATATATTCGAGCTATTTGGTAAGAATAATACGCCGCAGTTTGGAATGACTCAGCCTAACGAGGGGCATCAACCCGTCCGTTGAAGCCTTCGTCGGGAGACTTATCAAAACAGCTCGCCTCCAGCATTGTTCGGGGTTCAATGCCGATGTTTTCATTCGGGCACACCCAGGCTCCCGCTATTTTATGAGATAGCTTTTCAGGACTCGAATTGACAGAGCTCGCTTGCGGCAGCATTCGCCTGACGAGTTCATTATGATTGCCATTGGCCTTGAGGGCTCTGCCAACAAGCTTGGAGTTGGAATTATCTTACATCCCAACAATGGCGGCGAACCACAAGTCCTCGCGAATATTCGACACACCTATGTCTCGCCGCCCGGAGAAGGCTTTCTGCCAAAGGATACGGCGAAGCACCACCGCAAATGGGTGGCGACCCTCGTCAAAGGCGCATTGAAAGAAGCTGGAATCGGAGTCAGTGATGTTGATTGTATATGCTTCACCAAGGGTCCTGGGATGGGACCTCCGCTTCAGAGCGTAGCGCTGGCGGCTCGAACGCTGAGTCTATTATGGGGAAAGGAGTTGGTTGGAGTCAATCATTGCGTGGGACGTATGTGGCGCATAATTGCAAATAAATCATGGCTATGAATTGAGAGCCTCTTTACTGAGTAAATTTATAGATATTGAAATGGGTCGCTACATTACCGGCGCACAAAATCCCATTGTCCTCTACGTATCCGGCGGAAATACTCAAGTTATCGCATACAGCTCCCAGCGATATCGGATTTTCGGGGAAACGCTTGACATCGCCGTAGGAAATTGCCTCGATCGCTTTGCACGTACTTTACACATCTCTAATGACCCGGCACCTGGATACAATATCGAACAGTTAGCCAAGAAGGGAAAGAGACTGGTGGAGCTGCCATATACTGTGAAAGGCATGGACTGTTCGTTTTCAGGAATTCTGGCTACCGTGGACGCGTTAGCTGCGGCGTATGGATTTAGCGGAGAACAGCAAGCGTCTGAAAATGAGGACCTCAAAAAGGGTGCTCTGGAGCTCAAAGTTGATTCAGTAGACGAGTCCACCGACGAAGATGCTACTCCAACACGAGAAGATCTCTGTTTTTCCTTACAGGAGACCGTCTTTTCCATGCTGGTCGAAATAACGGAGCGTGCCATGGCACATGTCGGTTCCAAAGAGGTCCTTATCGTCGGGGGTGTGGGATGTAATGAGCGGCTGCAGGAGATGATGGGTATCATGGCTCGTGATCGGGGTGGAAATGTTTTTGCGACGGATGAGCGGTTCTGCATTGATAACGGGATCATGATTGCGCAGGCGGGAATTTTGGCATACAAAACAGGATTCAAGACAAAATTGGAGGATTCAACTTGTACGCAACGGTTTAGGACCGACGAAGTATTCGTACAATGGAGAGATGATTAACCACGTGGGTACGCGTTCATGATATGCATGTCTGTGGCGTTCAAAGGATTCGGCTACGGAAGGTATTCTGTCGCCCAGTTTTGGTAATCGTGCGTGCTTCTGCGATCTATGGCTTTGCAGCTTGAGCGATGCAGATGCGGCGTCAAGGCCGGAAATTTTATTAGAGGCAATTTGATGTGAATGTCTTTGTGCATTTCCAATTGACCTACAGGGGGCGATACTTGAGCTAATATTTGGTATTCCGGTTCAATATCGAAATACACACGAACCTGGGCCCCCCCGTAACCAATGTCTCTGAGAGTAACATCGCATGTGGCCTTTTTTTCCGGTCATGGCTATGGGATTCGCTAGGCGTTTGCCTGGGGGATAATTTTGGGTTTGGGGGCGCTGAGGTGGGGAAGCGAATAAATGGCCAAATGGTCAGTTAAACTGAATTACGCCGAGTCCCCCGTATAGTTATATGTCTGATAGTTAGAGATTCACAAATCAACTTTGGTAATCAGCGTGAAATTGATACGGTGGATTGGAACGAGCTTATCTGAGTCCGTGGGGCCGGTCGCATAAGATCAACAAAGTTCATGTGGGTTACCAGCAACCTTTCCTCCCTTTTGCCAATTGCCGCTGGGTTGCTGTCGCCTGTGTGTACATAATGTTCATGAAAGTCGATGATCACTGCCAAGCCTTGGCCCTGGCCCTAGTTAACTAGTTAGTTCGTTGTTATCTTATCTTATCTTATCTCATCAGATCTATATTTTCACGTGATTATCCACTTTTTTTGTCACTCGACAGCTAAAGGTGCACCCTCAGTGCCAAATGCCTTTCGAACAGTCACTCCCTATCCTAACACGGTATACTTGCAAAGGCTCATTGAGGCCATCTTGCACTGTGGCGCGCATTTGCGTTGAATAGGTATAGCCATGATTCGAACCTTGCCGGAAACAAATTTTGCTAACGGGCACTTTCGCAGGGAAGATCATCATCTGATACCGAAAGAAAAATTGTTCTTATAGGAAGCGATACTCGAAATTAGTCCCTTAAAGCCGCCTTAATCCAGGGCCCCCTTTCTACCTGCCATGCCTTCCTCTGTCCACTCCGACGACCATGATAAATCAATGCCCGATGCGACCCCGATGAATGACACAGAAATGCAGAATCCAGAAGACCTGGAGCGGCAACGTCATGCGGAGGAGCTGGACAAACAGAGAATCGTCGTTGTATGTCCTATACATTTTTTTTTGATTCGCATAGCGGATTATTGGCCGTTTCGGAGAAGGGTATGGCTCGCTGACAAATGTCCGCTCTTGCACAGTTACCTGGTGCGACGGAGACGGCCGCATCGTTCCAGTTTGAGGGAGAGGATCATACTTTGGGGAATGCACTGAGATATATGATAATGAAGAAGTGGGTGTTCTTCCGACCATCGCAGACATAGGGGTGCTACGAAACTTTGAAGGACGCTTGCTAATGTTGATATCTACCCAGTCCTGATGTTGAATTTTGTGGCTATACGATTCCCCATCCTTCAGAAACGAAAATGAATATTCGCATTCAGACTTACAGTAAGCGATTTATTTTTCTACCTAAAATATTTAAAGCTAACCGTGTGTATTCAGATGCAACAAACGTATTTGAAGTATTAGACAAAGGATTAAGTGACCTCATGGACCTCTGCGATGTCGTAACGGAGAAGTTTACAGTTGCAAGGGATGAATTTGAAACGAACAACATGCAGTAACGATTTAAATTCCTCTGTTGACCCGATAGATTACCTACGTTTGGTTTCAAAATATTAAGTGTTTGGATCGGGCGAATTGGCGTTCTAGAAGTCTGAATTGTACAGATACCTCGGATAACTTCTGTGCAAGGTTGAAATGCGTGAAGCCAAGGTGAAGATTGCTGGACAAGTTCATATCGAAATGTTTTAGAACTTAGGGAACATATATACATTCTATGCATGAAAGAGAACGTAAAGGAAAAGGAATTACGAAATAGAGAGCAGAACCGTGTTTAATTTCGGCCCTGGAGTTGAACATGTGAGCTTAGAAAACATAATACCATAAAGAGGACGGGAGACAATATTTACATACCTCTAAGAACCCTTGCATGAAATTCTTGGGAAGTCTGGCAGATGGATCCTCTTCGACACGGAAGTATTTCATCACGTGGGAGAGCTGCTTCCAGTAATTCAGAGTTTCCTATAGAATTCATTCGCAGTCAGCAATTGTTACAACAGTCGCTATCTGAGCACCATAAACGATAGTAGCGGATAACCAGTGATATTCGAATGCGGTCATCGAAAGCCAAATATGTATCTAAAAGATGAAGGTGGTTGATTCGTTCCCCATACCTGGTATTCAGCATGACTCCGGGATAGCAGCACGTCCACGACAGGCAGCTGATTAACATATCGGTGGCGTTCGAACTCCTGTCGGACCTTTGTGCGAATGGCCGAAATAGGGACGTTGAGCGAGTACATTGTTTGAATTTCCGGGGACTAATAGATCATATCAACAATAGGTCAGCTCTCAATATCCGGAGGTAAATAACAAGTCGCGAGACAGCGGGCAGCCGGTATATTCGGGAGCTCGGGAACGAGCAAAAAGCGTGCGAACTGCCTAAGCAGGGTATGTGTAAGGATAAAGGGTAGACGAACCGCTCTAAGCCATTCCCGATATGACTTTATCACTCGTCTTTTCGCATCTGTCCAATTGACGGCTATTGCAGTCGCAGATATCAGTTAGCCCTCCGATTCAAGTCTTATCTGCTCCAGGGTGCCAAGAGCGTGAGTGAGGTCCGGAGAGGAATAGCTAGGCTCACATGAGCGCGTCCGCTGCGCCAAGTAGGTCGGGTTCAACACCATGATGTGCAGCAACCACAGATTGCGTCGTAATTGCTGATAGATCGAAGAGGGATGGGAGGAGAAGCACACTCGATGAGGTGAATCCGCGCTTCTTGGCTTTCGCTGCTCCGGCCAATGGGAGCGGAGGATTTGCAAGTTCACCGCTTTTCGCATTGGGGGCCTGTGAGTGGCTGGAAGGAGGAGCTGCGTTGAATTGCCGGGTCGCATTATTTTCTGGTGGAAAAACTTCATGAAGTGAAAAAGAAGCCCGGTGGCCAGTATTTAACTACGCCAGTTCACTTATCTATCCCATCCGCATTACTTCATCCCCGGGGAAAGAAATAATTTCCACTGGGACCTCTCTGCATTGTTTTTCATCTAAACTTCCGCGTCCCTCAAGAAACCTTCTATCCACCATGGCGCCGAACAGAGGACCCCCGAGCAAAGGTGCTTCCTCTAAGCAGTCAAACAAAACCTCTTCCAAAAAGCCATCATCATCGTCATCCACTTCTGCGTCAAAATCCCGCGTTTCAAAATCGTCAGCGAAAAAGAATGTTAAACGTCCACCTGCCAAAGAACTTAAGACCAGAGCCCGGACCGAACGAGACCTCCAAAAGAAGAAGAAGAAGCGCGTGTATACGGAGAAAGAATTGGATTTGCCAGCGCTCAATATGATTACGCCTGTTGGCGTGCAAAAGCCAAGAGGCAAAAAGAAGGGAAAGGTCTTTGTGGACGACCAAGTATGGTTTCCTCTACCTTGTCTGTGAGGTATTGTGCTAATGCGCCGTTTTGCCGTAGGAGAGTATGATGACTATTCTAGCGATGGTCACGGCAGAGAAAGAGGGACAGATTGAGTCAAAGATTATGAAAGCTAGGCAAATGGAAGAAATTCGAGAAGCTAGGAGGAAAGAGGCTGAGGCGAGACAAGAACAGAAGAAATCAAAGTTTGTGAGTGATTGCTTGTGTCTACTATATATCGCGATCATGCAGGTATTGCGGTCTGCAAGGGTTACTTACAACTGTATAGGAAGAAACCAAAGAATCATTAAAACGAAATCGGAAAAATAAGGACGGCGGAAAAGACCACCCGACCCAGAAAGAAAATGATCATTCCACCGCCCCTACGAAAAAGCCAAATAAGAAGCGTGTTTCTTTCGCCTAAAAGAGCCATATCAATTTTCATAATATCTTACAGACCCTAGGGAAAATATAGGGCCACAAAACAATCTATCTATCAGCGGGCATATAAGTCGTGAAACATATTATATACTAACAAGAACACCAAACAGGCTGAACGCTGAGCAATCCTGTCATCCACCCTGGATGACCCCGAATATGTGAACCTTGCGCGAAGTGCATACTTTCAAACGGGATCTATATGGGGTACACACGTGAAAATGTCTTCAACAGGAGAAGGTCTATTCATCTTCTTCATGGACAAGATGCATTTTGCACTTTCTCCGCATGGGTTGAAAGTCAGGGGTGGGCCCATGAGCGTCACCCGCCGGAGTAGCCGAAATACGCTGCGCCATCGGGGCTGCGTCTTCTGCTTTAATAGATGCATTAAGGTCGATTTCAGTGACCATTTTGTTAAGGAATCCGGTGACCTAATGGGATTTTGTTAGCAGAAAGCCCAGGTGAACGGAGAACCCATGTCGTCAATATTAAATAGCAAATCAAAAGGACTAAGAGAGAGAAATCACAGCCGAAGGAATTCAAACTTACAGGTTTAGTAAACCATCTAGATCCACCGCTTTCAAACCAGCTTAAATGGCCGCCCCAGGTTGTAGTACACATCACACCGTATGGGGTCTGTTGGATTTCGAGGTACGGTAGAGCTTCTTTAACGGCAATCTGTAATTTTGTGTCTTAGTTTCCGTCAACACATAAATATAAAACAGTCACTAACCGGATCATCTTCCGCCTGAATGACGAAGAATGGGACCTTTATCGCAAAAAGCGAGTCTATCGAAGATGCATCTCTGTAATAAGCTGTTTCTGTAGGATATCCCCATACGGGTGCCTGCAATTCGCTAAAAATTGAAACAAAATTGAGATTAGACCTTTGTTGCTCCAAAGAATGAGGACGAATAAAGCTCACCGGTCAAATTCGTGAAGATACTTGATGTTTCGGATCCGCTCAACGTTCACCCGAGGATGCTTTTCTACAGCATTGACATGTCTAATTCACTATTAGCACTGTAAAAGGAAGGCCAAAACAAGTTGATTGATTTACCGTTCAAACAGCCGTTTCATATTAGACCCCATTGTCTTTGAATATACCTCTAAGCCTAACCATGATCGCTGCAAAGCGAGAGATCCGATTTCAAGGTTCCACGGATTTGAGCAGATAACGGCAGCTTTGAGTTGACATCTTTCGGATTCTTCACCGAGATACTGCTCTAGTGTCAGCAACTATGCCAGCAGAAAAAGATAAAGGCCCGGGGGGGCGAGATATACGTTTGTCAAGATATTAGCACCCAGCGAGAAGCCAATGCCAAACAAGGGTCTGTTAGGGAACTTTTCCCGCAACCATTTCACCATCTGCCGAACATCCCACGTCGCACGCGCATTGTACAAGATGGAACTAGTCACTTTGGACTGTGCACACCCTCGGAAATTAAGCACGCACGCCTCCCAATTACCCAGCTCCAACAACGGTGCAACAACATGGCGCAGGTATAACTCGTGCGATCCCCCAGACAAGCCGTGCAGAATAACAAGCATCGGCTTACTATCTTCCGACGGCAGGTCCGCGAATTCCTTCTCCGTGAAAAATGTTGTCCGCTCCGGAAGATCCCTGTTCTCCTCCGAGAGCGAAAGGGAAGCGGCGTCGTACGGATCAACCACGAAATCAACCTCAAAACTACCACTATAGTTGGGATTAGTCGCTTCGAACCTCCATCTCTTGTAGTACACGGGCACATCGTCGTTTTTGATCACTGTCCACGCGGTCTGCAGGTGTCCGTTGAATAGGAGAGGGTTGAGCTGACATGTCGATGGCGTGGCGGCCTTGCAGAGCTCGGCGAGGGAGATGTATTTAGAATCGTCGGAGCCAGGGGTTTTGCGAGGGAGGAGGACGGATTTGGGAGCGTGGTGAAAGGCGACGCGGCCGTTGGGGAGGAGCCATGACAGGACGCCCATTTTCGGCGAGGAGCTTAAGAGGACCACGCGGTATTGACGATTAGGTCGCTGATTCCAGGCTATGTAGTAAATATTGTATCCAATTATTTATCGGTTTTTCACGACGGAAACTGCAGAGAAAAGTAGTTACTTCGCGGTCAAGATTTGAAATGAATGCGTCGAGGTTAAGCGAGAGATTTATCCAAACGGAGAATTACTGTGTTAACCACTGTTTGGAGACAGAAAAAAAGGAAAGAAAGGAAAGATGTAGGTAGGGAATCCTAGGGCTCTCAAGAGCTCTTTTGGTCTCAAAAAAAAGATTTGGCTTTTTGGAATAATTTTTGAAGCAAATCGAACCTGCCGAGGCTCAACTGCTCATGATGTCATCACAGATTATGTAGTTAATAACAGAGTACTCCGTTGTTAAAGGACAACTGGACTCTGGGATCGCAGGAAGCGCTGGAGTGGCGAGCTCAAAACAACCGCCCTCCGACTCGGGCTGTTTTCTGAGATGGCCCGTCAGTTGGTGTTGTTCATGTCAGAACCTCCAGCTAAATAATCTGCTTACAAGCTGGACCTATCGCCGAGTCAAAAGAGCTCATCTAACTAACTACCCTGGTTCAACGCTAACGAACCTCTGACGACCCTTCTTTGGAGAACCTGATGCAGTGCAATGATTCACACTATGCATCTTGCACAAATCTGGTATCTGTACGGAGTAGTTGCATTCCAAAACTAAGTAGGAAAAAAAGATAGAAATGTTTTTGAATTGCTGGCTATCTATCAAATATGAATGGGATGGAAGCTACAGTATCATGCTAACAATAAGGTATCATCACACAAACGCTTACACGGGACACATTAAGAAAGTGCCAACGTCAAGTAATATGGCACATATCGTCAAACTGAAGCACAGGCTTTGACGACGATTCTTAATCCCGAGCAGATAACAAACAGGGTGCTCTGACATGCCATACACGCCTGCGCTTTTGCACATTAGCAGCAAAACTTTCAAGCAAGAGGTCATGTTCGATGCCGTCAGGGCTGGTTTTCTTTTCGCTCGCATTTCCGTCTGCGCCGGCTACAATCGACGACGGGGGCTTCAGTCGCTGAACTTCTTCGACAAAACCCGAAATCTCATATTCTCCCTGACAAAGTGCTGTTATGCCTAGTCGGGCTTCGGTGGCCTGTCCAGGACCTAGGATTGGCAGTGCTCGCTGTAGCATACCTGTCCAAGAGAGCCGTTTGGATAATTCCAGAGCAATAGAGCTTGGTTGATGACGGAGACTAGGGACGAGGCGAAGAAGAGGATGTATAGGCCTGGAGGAACGATTGTAAATGATAACGCACAGTGTCAAAAACGAATTTGTCGGGATTGTGACTTTGGAATACCCCGTTTGCACGATCGGCGTAGAATCGGTACCACAATCCGCAATACTCGTTGAATCTTTTGCTTTGTCGCCCGGCTGGCGCACTGAGAAAGTTATTTCAATGTCGTCAATTCGGAAAACGTCGAGCATCTCGCTATTTAATGTAATCCCACGTAGTCCAATAATGCCCTCGCGGCCGGTCGTCTTTTCGCTCCATTTGCCACCAAGTCGTTTGAGCAGCTCTTCTCGGAACCAGAACATCTCTCTCCCAGCAATTTCCGTCTCATAGGGCACTTTGCGCGCACTTACGACAAACTGCCGCTTATTTGCAAGCCCTAAGCTCGGGATGGCTTTGTGAGCATCATCGAGAAAGACACGCGGGACGATGATAACCATGCGGGTAGTATGGCCTGGCTGGAGAACGTCTGTAACTTCATGTACAGATGGTTCTGTATTCGGAAGATTGTGGGCGCCATCGACGTGTTCCGTGATAGCGATGGACGCGGTTAGCGGAGTCGACCAGGAGTTCCGCAGGTCCAATAAGAGAAGGCAGTGGTCTGATCCATATGGCTCTATTCCAATGCGTGATAACATTTTCGAGAATTCGGTTTTGGACGTGCTACTGGTGTTCGTAGCCGATGTCGGTGCCGCTTCATCACTGGAGTTAGCGGCCTTATGACGTTGTCTATTCGACCATGCGAAATCGGGACTCAAGGGTAAAATATCGCAACGAACGAGTTCGATGCTGGGGATAACAGTTACGGTTAGCGGGAAATTGAGTTGCCTCGTGTAAAATGTTTCCGGAATCTCAGGCGAAGTCCTGCCTGTATACCCATAATCGATTTGAATCTCCGCATCATTTAGTCCCGATTTCCCAAGCAATTCAATGGTGAATGTTGAAGCTTCATTTGGGCCGATTGTGATTTTTGCATCCTCTGTAACAGGTCGCTTCCATCGCAAAGCCGGAGTTTCAGAGAGTTGATGTTCAAGCTCATAGACATCTGTTGGAAGATTGTCTTTATTGCTCATGGCCGTGTGAAGTCGCCTGGTCGTGGAATCCTGAAAAGTAAAAAAGATCAAATCGACAGGGCATGAAGCTAGGTTGCGAAGTGTTATATCGAAGGAGCTGGTTTGCCCCTCCAAGACCATGATAGCATTTTGTAGAAGTGATGACGATTCAATCTTTATAAGTGGCTGTTGCTTTATCACATTGACAAGCAAGTGATCGGGCTCAGGGCCGGTTTTGACAGGGATATTTCCTTCGTTTGACTGGTTTGAGCCCCAAGATAAAGGTCGTTCTGGGGACAAATCCTTGGCTGCCAATCCGGTTCGCTTGAGCTTTGGTTGAAATCCTGGCTTCCAGAGTTTTTTGAATATAGGAAAGCGACGCTCTCTGCAAAACCTTACTTTGGCGATGCAACCAGTGATTGTCAGGATCCCTTCCGTCATGGCTAACAAAGGAACAATTTTCTCCCCCAAAGAAAACGGCCGGAGTCTTAAACCGTGCATTTCGGCTTCAAATTCCACTCCACTTCCTTCTAGCCGTAGGCGTTCGATCTCAACGTCAAATTCGTAGGGGTTCTGGAGAACGACCCTGACAGCACATCGTTCACCAGCAATCACTAGCGACTCAGAACGGCCTTCCGTAGCCTTGGAGAACGCATTATATATGAATGGGCCTTTGTTTGAGCGATCCTCGCTGGTTGCTGACGTCCCGAAATCCTTTTTCGAACGTTTAATGGGTTGCTTGGTTTCTGCAGCGCCCAAGATTTCAACGCCTCGTACCATGAAGTCGTCCCAATAGTCAGCGTCCATGGTGGGATGTCCAAGTCGATTTGCAGCCCCAACGGTTCGTTTGACGTTATTATAAAATCGGACCTGTTCTTCAGGCGCCAAGATAGGAGGAATATTGTCATTGTCTGGTGAAAGCATCGCACTCCCCTTAATGGTTTGAAGTAGACCAACTGTGAACTGAAGGACTCCTTCAAAGTCGGGAAGTGCTTCACAAAAGTCAATACAAGCCTTAAAAACATCAACTTTCAACAGAGTGTCGCCGTAGGAAGCTAAAGTATTATCACTCGTCACCTTTTCGATGATGGCCTCCACGGAGTCATGCTCTAGTTGTCCTTTGATGTTGCTTGATTCGGAGTCGTTCTTTTGGCGGTTTATTGTGTTCGGGGCGCCATAGGTCCCTGCTATTAGTGCCAGCAATTCTCTCATGCTATCTTCAGTATTGCCTGAACCAGTATCTAAAACATTCAAGTCAAAGGCTTCATTGTTGAGAGCAGACAAGCCAGCTGCAGGGTGTATTCCTATCTCAGCAGCCCCGATCTTGCGTGCTTGAACAAGTCCAGCGATTGATGCCGTCAAAAGTTCCCTCAAAACAAAACCTCGTTTCCTTTCCAGCCCTAGCTGGGATAAGACAGCCGCCATACCCACGAAAATCTGCACAGAATCTGTGATAGGAATTTCCGTCGTTGGGGAAGTGGGTAAGGCTTGAAATAAAAATGACGCTATTTCGGTCCTGCGAAACGCCATGCAATCCCGTGGCCGATCAGAAACGTGGGCAGATTCTAAGGGAATATTCACTACTATATGTTTCAAGCCATTATCATCTAGGAACCCATCCCGAACGTAAACGGCCGACAATAGCTTCGCGAGCCGTATTGTCGTTTCAGAGTAGATGAATTGTGGTAGCGGCTCGTCAGTGATGTTTATTGCTCGGTTATACAGACCTAATATATAATTTGAGATGTCCGGAAGAATACTGGCTAGGTGTTTTAGACAAGCCGCCTTCGAATCCGAATTCGCGTTCGACTCCGAATGAT
The DNA here is from genome assembly GCA_001430945.1 of Amauroascus niger. Classification (NCBI taxonomy): domain Eukaryota; kingdom Fungi; phylum Ascomycota; class Eurotiomycetes; order Onygenales; family Onygenaceae; genus Amauroascus; species Amauroascus niger. The sequence goes on from LJPK01001484.1 coordinate 87,580, forward strand.
GAATTGTAGAAAGAAATTTTGATGCAGGCTTGTCGGGAGATGGGAAACAAACTTGTGGAACCTGTGGACCAAAAAAATTGGTTAATCGTAGGCAAAAATAAGTGATGATACACTTGAATCCGAACCTGAAAATCCATGCCAATCCAACCATATAGCAGCAAACAAATCAAGATACCCTCCAATGCCTTTGCGTGCCAGACATAGTCGCTGCCGCTCCTCGCGCCGGTCGCACCCTCAACAAGTTCTTTCAACGCTTCAGGCCAGATACCTGCTTGAAGATGCAGCAGTCCGACCATTACTTTTAAACGAGCATGGAATCTAGTTTTTGACCGCTCATTAATAGTCGCAAGTCCCTGAACGGACATCCGCTCGCGGCTATGTTCTTTGGATCCGGGTTTGGAGTTAGATTTTAAAGCTGCAGTTGCTCGGTTCGCGAGTTGGATCGATCGAGTTATTTCATCAAAGGTTGTTGGTGATTCATGAGGATGGGTAATGAGTTCGGTATCCGAGTGATGACTAGACAGGGCATTGGTTTGTGGCGGCAATTGTGCAGGCATGGTCATTCGATGTTTCAGTTTATCAGCGGGACGGACATCAGGCACTCGGCGGGGACCCCAAGAAGATGCCTTGGGGGAATCGATGGTGGGCCAATCTTGCATCGACTGTGCGAAACTACCTAATTCCTTAAGCAATAGCGAAGATATATCGCACATCAAAGTCTTGATGGTTGTTGTTCGGGAGACTGCCGGAGAGGGTATCCACGTCACATCGTCGGGCCCGCTTACAAGGTTGTTAACGCCCTTGTAGTCGAATATCAACAATTGCCGTACAAGAGACTTAGGATATCTTCCTTTCAGTTCGCTAAATTCGGCAACCATCTCCTCTAGCCACGGAGGATTAGGGGGCCCGGAGTTTCTTATGCCATTGGTCTCATCATCGGGAGCGAGTTCATCAGCTCGGGGAGAAGGTGCAAGCTCTTCTCCATCGGCAATCGCTAAGATGGCCAGCGGTTCACGAAAAAGTTCGAAAGGAAAGGAATCAAGATGGGAGGTTGGCGGGAGTGAAATGGACAAGTCATAGATGATCATGCCCGACGGGAAAGCTAGAGGAGAAAAGGTATCTACAATTATATCACAGAGAAATGTCAGTCAAATCCACCACAGATAAAGAGCGCCAGCTAATCATATCCAAAATCTTTTTGGCGTACTTCTATTAGGGCGCCCGACGGGACTCACGTCTCCCAACCGAACCAGATTTTGGGCCTGAAGCCGTTGGACAAGTTCCAGAAATCGGGACCGCTTAATTCTCCCTATCGGCAGCAGAAGAGTCCGTAGGCGCGCCGGCGCGATCGGTGAAATAGGGTCAGCTGCCATCGTAACATCTGGATGGGCGTAATCCGGGCTTGAGCGGTGACAACCACACAGCTGCTCCAAAGGATCCCTTGAAAAGTTTTCTGGTCATGAGCGCTTTGACGGCGTCGAAACACGAAACCAAGAAGCTGCAAGTGAATAGGTGGTCATAGAGAGAAAAGATTGTAGCCCTCCCTGCGCATGAAAGCACTGATGAGTCTTCAGGTTCTCAGAGAGGTCACTGATCCATAGCTGATCTGCGATATTGTCACAAGGGGCCCTTTGAACGTCGCATCTTCACTTGGAGAGCTTGTTGGACCAAACCAAACCCTGGGAGGAGGTTCGTTCATTCCAAGCATCCAGATTCCCGCTAGACCAGATCTGGGATGGTCCAAAATAGCCTCGGTTAGATTAGGTTAGCTTGCGAAGCCTTGGCCTTGGCCTTGGCATGGGTTAGCTCAGCTGTGCCAAGAAAGGGTTGGAACTGTCAAACACCAGCAAGCCCGGAGGCATCAAGGCGACTGCGAAGACGTCCTTTGCATGTGTGCTCAGTGCTTTTTAAGCTATTGTTATAAGCTTGGATTTGCGCTCCAACTCTGGATTCGTTATAATGTTACAAAGCCATGGCTAGCAATATCGATTTCAACGCCTTAAAGGCTCGAGCGATTGACTCCGGAGTCGACGAGGAAGCCGTTACTGTGAACACGCGTGCTTTAATAGACAAGGTGCTGGCCCGGTACTCAGGAGAGTGGTACGTAGACCCATGAGATTCTGTCGTGCTTTGCTTTCTGACCTGTAATGGTAGGACCGTCCTCAGAGAGCTTCTTCAAAACGCCGCCGATGCCTCGGCCACGCGCGTCACCATAAAGCTGGAAACCATCCCCTCTACCAGCGTACCAGTACCGCCCACTGACAGTGACACGGCGTCTATAAAACATGTCATATCTCATCATACCGTTAAGAGTTTAATCCTCAAAAATAATGGCACTCCTTTCAATTCCAACGATTGGTCTCGACTCAAACGGATCGCCGAGGGAAACCCTGATGAAACAAAGATCGGAGCCTTTGGAGTTGGTTTCTATAGTGTATTTTCTGACTGCGAAGAACCGTTTGTGTCCTCTGGAAAGGAAGCCGTAGCCTTTTATTGGAAAGGAAATGCGCTGTTCACTCGTCGTCTGCAACTACAGGAGCAGGATTGCACTCCAGACACGACCTTCGTTCTGGATTACCGGAATACTACTTCTCCAGTACCCGCTCTTCTGCCGTTGTGCCAGTTTCTTGCGAGTAGTCTTACATTCATTGGACTTGAATCTATCGAATTCTGGCTGGACGGCTGGAATGTGTTGAAATTAAGCAAAAAGGTTGCACCTGGTGTTTCTGTCAATATACCCAGAGATGTCCAAACAAAAACATCTGACGGCCTGATGAGGGTCAAAAGCGTCACACGAGAGGTTGCCCAGATTGATGCCAGCTGGGTGCTCGCCGTTGAATGGAAATCCCTTACGAACTCTTCTAAATTTGAAGGGAGTCGCGGGGATGATAACACGAGTTCTCTTAAGAGCTTCTTCTCTCGTTTAACTCGATCTGCTGGCAGTAAATCTGCAGACAAGTCAGCAGAGGACGGCAGGCCAGCCCGGCCTTCCACACCGGAAGATCTCACCTCATTTGCTTCATCCTCAGTATTTTTCCACATTACTACCGCACAAATACAAACTTCGGTAAGTCAATCTTTTGGGCAGGAACTACTTCGCGCGACAAAGAAGCCACCGCCAAAATTTACCACCTTAGCAGCTTTGACTTCTTCGTACGCCTCCATCCAACCCTCTAGCGATCCAGGAAAATCCGATTCAAGATCTATATTCGCCACAGTGCTGCCATGCAAGTCTGGCAGGGTTTATATTGGATTCCCCACTCACCAAACCACTGGTCTGGGCGCACATATATCTGCACCCTCGTTAATTCCGACTGTTGAACGGGAAAGCATTGATCTCAATGCACGTTGGGTACGTACGTGGAATACAGAGCTTCTGCGAGTCGCTGGTATTACATGCAGAATTGCGTGGGCTGCAGAAATGATTACCGTTAAGGATCGACTTTCCTCTATAGCATCACAATCAGGAAGGTCAACGCCACAGATGGACGATATCATACCAATCATCCCGGAGGCCGCGCATATATCCAATCAGTTTGTGTTCCGCGAGTCTACACCTGCCAGTCAAGTCGGTCAAGTCATCGAGAACGCATTCTGGACTTGTAGTCAAAATGCATATCTGGAGGTTTTGTCAACTTGTGGTGTTCTTCCGACCCAGAAAGTTCGCCTTGCTCCCAAAAATCTAAGCTTTATGGATTCAATACCCGTCATTCCGGACTCGCTTATGGACCAATCTAAACATTTTATATCCCGGTTGATCGATTTTGGCCTTATTACGGATATCACAATCTCCGACATTAAAATGGAACTTGAGTCAAAACCTTTAAGTGCGAAGCAGCTTGGTGAATTTCTCGCTTGGCTTGTGGAGAAGGCGACCACTGGAGAATTCGATCAAGCCACAGTTAACACCTTGCTAGGTGTTGTGGTGGCGAATGACGAATCTAATGGTGAGCTCTGTGGTATCATTGTACTGAGGGACATCAAGAACTTTTTGAACCCATCCCGAATTCCTGCAGACTTACCAATTCCGCCCTCTGTCATGCCATTTAAGTATACCAAAAACCTACACATCAAACAGATGACTGCACTGGGCTGGCATGAGCTGCAAGTAGAGGACTGGGTCCGCTGGCTGATCGAGAGCGATGTCAAGTCTTCACTCCCCCCCGAGCAGTGTATCACACGCACGGCGTCATTTGCGGCTCGCATTTTGCCTATCCTCTCTAAACAATGGGACGTCTTAAACCCTCAATCAAAGACGATCATTGGCGGTATACTCATGCTACATACTGTTGTCCCAACCAGGTCAGGCATGAAGAAGCCCTCCGAGGCATATTTTCCTTCTGTGCGTCTCTTTGAAGACTTACCCGTTGTCTACGGGCTTAACAATGTTAAGGAAAAATTCTTAGTGAGCCTCGGAGTCCGAAAAACAGTTGATCTCAACGTCATTTTTGAACGGCTTCTTGTCACTTCCGTTGACACCAAAGAGGTTGGTGTAAACCGACCGAAGTGGAGTCATGTTGAACTCATCAAATACCTCACTTCTGTTCGCAATGATATACCAAGCTGTGATATCACGAAGCTGAAGCAAGCGAAGATTTGCACAGCGGAGCCGAATGGTACTTCCGGAGTGTCAGACCAACGATATAGAGTGTGGGAGCTCTTCGAACCTAAGGAGTCACTGAGAGAATTAGGCTTACCCACATTGTATTGGCCTGGACAGTATCCGTCTGGAACCGCCGAGGCGCAATTTTTATCATTGTTAGGCCTCAGAAGTTCTCCTTCGGCATTGGAGCTAATTAAAATTATTGCGCTCGCGGAGTCTGAAAAGAAAGTTCAAATGGGAGACAAAGCTTTGGCATATTTTATCAGCACCCACGTTATCAATGGGTACGCAGATTTCGATTACGGGAAGGTTACCATTCCCTTCCTTCCACTGGAGGGTGGAACGCGAGGTATCCCAAGTCAGTGCTTCACACATAGGGGAGCATCGTTGTTTGGCTTCAAGCTGCTCCAAAGAGATCTTGAAACCCATGCCTCAAAATTTGGCGTGAAACAGCATCCTCCAATAAACGATTGTTTGAATATCTTGCTCCGAGAACCTCCAAAGTCGGAAATTCACGCCAAACAACTTTTCGAATATTTTGCCGGGCGCCTTGCCGAAATCAATCCTTCAACCTCAGATCGCATTGGCCGGGCTGCAATTGTTCCTTCGACTCCCACAAATTCTCCTAGCCAAAGTGACACCAAAAACAAATTGCCTATAGTTCACATTCCGCCACGAGATTGTTACCTTGGTGGGAATGAGGACTATGCTGATATCTTTGACTTCGTTGATTTTGGCCCCGAGGCAAATCTTTTTCTTCTCGCTTGTGGGTCGAAAAGGGAGCCCACAATGGTCGAGTTAGCTAGCATGCTCGTGAAGGATTCTGCCAGGATCGTCAATAAACTCCAGAATCTGGAGAAGTATTTGAAATTGTTACGAAGCATTGCAGACAATATGGACCAAATCAAGAAAGATCGAAACCTTATAAAAGACATGAAGAGGGCGAGCTTTCTATTGGCAAGCAAAGAATTGCCCGCTAAAATACGAAGCGAAGCTGGCAACGATATTAACGACGAAGAGGAATTGTCCATCAAAGAATGGGAGTTAGCCAGGGCAGCAGATGCTGTAATTGTTGATGACTATGCGAGTTTTAACTTATTTAAAGAGAACGTACTCGCTGCACCACAGGAAGAGGCGCTAGAGAATATGTATGCTCAGCTTGGCACTCCAAACTTGGGTAGTATTGTTGTTGAAGACGTTCGTTGTGGCTATCCTGCCCCAGACCAGCGCAATGCTATAAAACTGCAGAAAAAGATACATGAACGAGCTCGAATTTTCTTGCATGACCTTCCCAGGGAGGTCATAAAACATGATGCCAAGTGGCTTGAAAGTCACTTAACAGTTCAGGTTGTGCAATCTATATCATTGCGTCGCTCACTACGCGGGCGTAATGGCGGGCATGTCGAGAAACGAAGCGCAGTAGTGTCACAAAAGCAAAACGGCCCTAACCCTACTCTGTGCATCTCCCCGGGAGACGTCAATTTTTATCAGGTCAGCCAGGCATTAGTTCATGTTATTCTGTTGCGGCCCAAATTACACTCCACTCTCACATTGGAGATGTTATTGAGAACGGATCTGCTCGAGCTTCGTGCTCGAGGTTATAACGTGGAGAGAATTCTTCGACAAAAGGCCGCAGCTGCCAAAATGGCACAGAGTCAGCGACAGCGGCAAATAGAAGATGATCGCAGGCGCCTTGATGAAGTTGACCAAGAAAGGCAACTGAGGAAAGGACGGGAATCACTTGATTCCCAAAATCTGCAAACAATGCCCGGTGTCTTTCCTGACCTCCCTTCAAACTCACGACCAAATCAAAGCGATAGCTTATCGGCCTTGTCTAATAATGATCGGGGAGTGGGTGGATTCTTTTCAGGCCTCGGTCGTCGGTTTGGTTTGGATGAACTCCTTAGCGGTAGCAACCAGAACCCTACGGATCGGGCCTCTACCACGAGCATGCCTCCACCCCCCTATACTCCCCAGCCGGAGAATACTCCAGATGATCCTGGACCCTATTCTCATATCTCGCCTAGTATTCTACGATCGAACCTAACAACAGCCATTTCACGGTGCCGACCCCACGGCCATACTACTGTTCAGAGTACAAGGCAGGTGAACCAAATTTCAGACGCAAAATCATATTGCGACGAACGCCCTGGCCATAATTTGGTTCAGGTCTCTAACATTGCTGGCACTACGCTTCAATTATTTTTACCTCGATCTAATGAAGAGCGGCACGCATTCTACAAGAAACATGAAGCCGCTCTAAATCACTTTGCTTCCATTCTCGTAGACTGTGCCACTATTTTTGGAGTTCGAAAGGATAGTGTCAGTGTTTTTTATGAGCCGAACGGCAAGACCATAGCTTTCAACCACCAGGGAAGCATATTCTGCAACTTCCACTATTTTCAAACGTTACATTTGGCCAAAGTGCTGGAAGGCAGTCGAGCTAACACGTTGATATATTGGTGGACAATCATTTGTCATGAGCTGGCTCATAATATTGTGGAATCTCATAATTCCGAACACAGCTACTACACGTGGGCCTACCCTTTTTATTTCTTCCAAGTGTCAATTATCACATTAGAGATTCACTAACCAGACTTACCATCACAGTGAGAGTTTTGTGATGGAGTATTTCCCTGGAGTAGCAGCGAAACTCCAATCGTATTAGAATACAAGCCGCTTCTTATGATCGATCAAAGTGACCGAAGTTGGTTTTCGACAAACTTTTTGCGGTGTCTAATAGATACAAAGACTTTTGAGACTTGACAAATACATATACACAACTAGATACATTATCGAATAGAGTAGGTTGACATCTACTCGCTTGCTAGTTGATTTTCTGTATTCTATATCATTGCGTTTCTTTGTGATACCCTCTGCATTATACTCGAACCTCCGAACAACCAGTCGAGACTGGCTTTGGGAGAGCCTTTTGATATTCTTCCATTGCTACTCTTGTTATTCACCATTGCAAATGGCTTTTTTTCTCCCCGTGAAATTTGGGCCTTTTAGGCAATACTTGGGTGTTCTGTTCTTCAAGTTTGTTCTTTCTTTCGATTGGGAAGAGAGGAGGATGCAACTTCCGTTGCATTGCAAACTCACCACCACAGAAGTATGGAAGAGTCCTTTTCGCTCAGTGAAGTTTTTTCCCAGTCAACAACAACTTCCAATTAATACCTATTTGTATTGCTATCTTGTCTCACTTTTGGCTTGAGCTCCTAATTGTCCGTTCGTTAAGGAGATCTGTTTTCGTCATTTATCTCTCGTTTTTACCTCTTTTGTTTCTCCCGGCGATTGAGCTCGGCAGTTTACGGTAATCGCTGGCATTCCCTTGCATTTTCTACCTTCTGCTGATCAGTCCTCTGCAATAAAAAGCGAAAGTGTTCATATCGTGGCTTGCCGGATTCTGTTCGACCCAGATATTTACTCTGTCTTTCCCATATGCTCCCCGATTTTACAAGTGCTAGGTAGCTTTCCAGCACCGTGTTTCCGTCGGCCGGGTTCTGTAATTTTTGACCAACTGCCGACAAAATGAGCCATGGGAGTTTACCTTCTTGCGATGTACGTTCCGAGCCTAGAAAGATCCTTTACGTCGAGGCATATGACGGCTTCTCACAGCAAATTATTTCCCGGCTTGTGCATACACTTAACGTGACTGTCGATATTTGGCACAGGGACGTTCTAGTACCCTCGAAAGAGAATGCCTCCGATTTATTCGGGTATGATGCTTTTGTTGTAGGCCCGGGCGGTGGCTTTTCTGGCCTAAGTCCCCCAAATGCTTTGCTCTATTTTTTGAGTGGCGAATATGTTCCTACCCTGGCGATTGGCATGGCCTTTTCAGTTTTCTGTCTCGAGAATGGCGCAACAATCGAGAAATGCCCGGAGTCCGTGACGATGAAGTCTGTTAGGTTTATACATTCTAGAAAGGATATCTTTAGTCGGTTGCAAAGGCTTGAAGTGGTATTCGGCAGCCTGAACCTCATACCTAAGCTTGGGCATTCGATGGAAGAGCTCAACTCGAATTGCACAGGATTTCGACGTTGGAAAGCAAGCAGCGAATGTCCTGACCTTGTTCCACTCGCATGGTACCCGCTGTCGAAAATAAAACGTTCGGTGATAATGGCAGTTCGCCACAGGTGGAGACCTGCTTGGGGTATTCTATTCCGCCCTGAACTATGTGTACCACAACAGCTTAGTTCTGAGCTTTTAAGAAATTGGTGGAAAGCCGTTGAGTTGCATAACGAGAAATCTCGCCGGACACAACAAGCAAATCCGGGCCCCGGGATTCCTGAGAGGAAACAGAGTAAACTGGGCCCTGAACTAGCCGGATTATGCACTTCGTCGACGACAGTGTCACGCCGTGTTATCCCGCTATCCAAGCTAACAACCGAAATTGTTTGTGAAGTCATCGGTGTGCCAAACGAAGATAGTGTCATTTTAAGAAGCCCAAGATACACCATCATGTCTGTCATCAGCCATGGTGCATGGAGACTTAAATACACGGTAAGCGGCGGTGTGGCGTTTGGCTGTCGACTTTCCAGCCAGGAAGACTCGGTGATATTGGACGCCACCGGTGTGGAGGTTTTCGAAGCTCTGCGATTTATACTTTCCAAGAAAAAAGCCACTGGGGGCCATTCGGATGTTCCTTTCTGGGGTGGTTTTCTGGGATTCTTTTCATATGAAATGGGTGTTGATAAATGGAACATTTTTGTGCCGCCTAATGGGGACGAGGAATACGACGCCTTTTTCTTGTGGACAGAGAGAAGCATAGTGATTGATCACAAAAAAAAACGAGTCCACATCCAGTCCCTGCAAGAGTCGGATAACGGGCGAGGCGAATGGCTTGATCTCATATCGCATCGACTTTTACAATTTTCGCTATATCCATCACTGAGTCATGTTTTTCTCAACCTTGCGGTCTTTTCAGGGAGAAGATTATGGATTTCGTATATACTCCGTATTCGACACTCTCAAGATGAGATGGCAAATATGGTGGTGGAGGCTGCAAAAATAACTATTCCCGGTGAATGGACATCTAAAACAGAAATCCAGCGATGTCGGGATCGCATTCGTCACGGCGCTTCTGATGAGCTCTATTGGACCACCGAGACGATGGTTAAACTGCCAAGTCTCAAGTGTCTGCGACCAGCGGGCCTGCGGGCTTGGACTTTGTACAAACAACTCCTAGATCGCGACCCATCGCCGTTCAGCACATATGTGAGCATTGGACATGTGAATGTTATCAGTGGCTCTCCAAAGGAATCCATTCGGTGGCGTAGACCCAGAAAGATGGAAACAAAGCCCGCGGCCACTGAGGAGGAACAGAATGCATATCTCGAAAAATGTAAAGAATTGCACGAAGTGGGTGTACTTTCCGAGAGCCATGTATCGTTGGTTTTACGTGATCCATTCTTGAAAACCGAATTCTGGATTAAAAAGGATCTGAATGAGTCCAACGGGTATCGAATTTTTGTAGCTGAGCCCAATACTGAGTGCGCGGAGGATTCTTGTCTGAAAATGAACCTTGACGATTTGCGGCTTGGTCTTCCACCGGCTTCGATGATGGGCACGCCGCACTCCAGCACAGCCGAGATTTTGAAAGATATGGAAAATCGGACACGAAGTGTCTACTCTGGCATTGCTGGGTATTTTGATATTGGGGGCGGTGCAAGGTTTTCCGTTCTCACCCGTGCTGCTTTCAGCTGGCCTGGCAGTGAAGAGTCGGGGGAAATTTGGCGAATCGGAGCCGGTGCCACTATCACCAGTACAACCACTGTTGAGGGGGCGTGGAATGAAATGCAGACGAATTTGAACGCGGTGCTGCAGATTTTTCGACATCGACCCGAGTCCGAACTTGATAAGGAAGATGCACGAAAAGAGCCCATCCTGACCAGTATTTTTGAGGATCAGGGAGGCTACTGGGTGGAAAAACGGCCGTTTGAAGTACCTCCTCAGGCTCCTGCTCCTCAAGCTCCTGCTCAGGCTCCTCCTCAGGCTCCTAATGATCTGTTGCAGCAAAATAAACGTCCTGGCAAGAAGAAACGGCGGAAGGCCAAGCCAAGAACACTTGCTAACTAATATCCAGTGTCCACATTCCTTTTTGTTGCTTTAAACTTGATGTGATTGTGTTTTTGGTAACTCATTTTCAAAGCTGTCTTTGACGATCATGATTTTTGCAGCATTGGCATCTGTATCTTTACTTAGTTCTCAGGCTGGTTGTTTGATGATTGTCTTCTTGTAAACCTCTGCAAATTATTAGAATGTTTCATGGAGACGAATGATTATTGAGAAACTGTTCAATCTGAAGCCAGAGCCAGTTTGACTCTGATGTATGGAAAATAGGGAGTGGCTGCAAGGAAGAATGCTAACTACCTATCTATATAGTTAACTATCGCTTAAGGTTGGAGGGCCGCTGAAGCCCCTGGAGCCCCTAGGGAGGCCCGCCTAAACAGGGTCTGTAACTAGGTACCTGCCAACTTAAATTACAGGGAACCAGCCAAGCTTTAACTCCTAGGAGGTACCTTATACTCTTGGCTGAAGTTAGTTAGCTAAGTTAAGTGTGGGGGGCGCGGGGGGTTCTGTGAGGACCCCACATGCACTGGTGAGAGAAAGTCTTTAAGAAGGAATCGCAGAACTGTTTTTGCAACCCACGGAGAACTCCTGTCCTTGGTGCGGCAGTCTCCGATGTGGTGGGAGCTTGAACATCTGTTGCTGGGGCAAGAATTGGTCAACTGCTTTGAACAAGCTGCAAAGAATCCAATTAGGCAGAGAGCAACCCCAGCATCGCAGGCATTGTTTCTTATTGGGTGTGCTGCAACCTGTTCCCCCTCTTCTCTGAACTCCGCACTTTTGGGCACAGAGGTCCGTTCTTTGCGTTTCTGGATGCTGCCCCAAAACTAGTTCTCTGCAAAAAAAAAAGAAAAAACTGGTTGCTATCTGGTGCTGTGTGGCCTAGCTAGTTACCTGTGTTGGTTGACCTTTGGTCAGTTCAAATTTGCAGTATAACTTCGCGGCATTCTCCGTCACTGATGACGCAAAATCTGTTCGATCCTGTACCAAGTGCCAGCCCATCATCTCACCTGGGGTCAGTTCCTTCTTCGAATGTCATTGGGTTCTTGCTTTAGCCCATGGCAAGACTTCTTTTTTTCCCTTCTTCATCAACCGACTACTGATAAGTCGAAATCCTTCTAGTCGTCGAAATCTCGAGCGCTTGGACTTGTTTGGGAGATCCTCAGTCTCAGTCAAAGGCTGCCCTTTTTCTCTGGATCTGTTGCAGCTAGTGGGGGTGGAGGTGAGATGGAGATTTTCTGTCGCAATATCCCGGAGCAAGTGCAGGGGAATCATCTGAGGAGAGAATTCATTCCTGTTCTCGCGCGTTTTTCGATTACCACATTCAGCTGTCGCCGAGCCGGAAAGAAGAACGCTATTCTCGTTATTCTCGATGGCCAAAAAGCTCAGAAACTCTTGGAGGTACATGGCCAAGATGATGCAACGAAGAAGAGGCCGGCCAAATTGCTGTTTATGTTTAACCAACCCATCTACTTGGTGAAGGGCAAAAACGAGCCGGATGAATACGCCTTACGTGCCTTGAAGTTTGAGGAGGAAAAAAGGGCCAATGCACCTCGTCCACCAATGTCTGACACAGGGAGCGTAACTGGTGGTCCGGCGAGGGGTAGCCGTGCTCATCAGGCCAAAATCTTCCCCGTGACCGCGATGTCTTGTGGCATTTGGAGTTACCAGCACGGTCATCCAGTGTTTGTCGAGTTCTTCCGGTGCGGAAATATTGGAAAAGTAGTGTTTGGTAAATCATCCCTTCGCGCCAGGATTATGGAGTTCAGGTTGTCAGCCGAATATTTCCTGGAGTTTGCATACGTGAATATCCAGAGCATACACATTGGCACAAACCAACAACCCACGATGACAGTAACAACCAGCATCTCGCCAATAATGTCTATATCCGACCCAATGCAAAGACTGAAAGGACAGACGGCTAGGGTTTTTGATAAACGTGCGCAAATCCCAACAAAACGGAGAGTCGGATATTTCGACGAGGAACATCGGGCAGCTTCGGGTATATGCTTTACGTACCGATTCGAATTGCACGATATTGCGGATGCACATGCAATTCGGAACATTCAAGGAAATGATCACATCCCATCGATCAGCAGATGGGTTGACCGTCGCATTTCTTACTTTGAGTCCTTCACTGTCTTAAAGCTTCAATTTGAAAGCTTCTTGGAAAATATACGAATTCCGTTTATCCTGAAATTTCAGATTACGAAACTAGTTTGGAATGGAGAGATTAGTCCCATGAGAGTTTTGGAATTCTATCCATATATTCAACGATCAGTCGCCACTAATGGTGTCGAGGCCACTGTCGAAGCGCTAAATAAATTGATATCAAAGTTGGAGTACCCTAGTCCGGACACGCATGAAGCAGACGCCGATACAGAGGTATTGGGAAAGCTTTTGAATGAGATGATCGAAAGGGTAACCTTCCAAGACAGCACCCGCTTGAATTTTACTCATCCGAATAATGTCAAGGTCCACCGAGCACAGGTAACCCCAAGTGGGATATACCTTGATGGGCCCAGCATCGAGACAAAGAACCGTGTTTTGCGTCAATATGATGACCACATCAACTATTTTCTTCGTGTTGAATTCGTGGATGAAACGGGTGACCGTGTTTACTATGACCCTCGAACTTCACTGAGCGAAGTCTACCAACGTTTTGCGAATGTTTTAAAACAGGGTATTAGGATTGGAGGCCGGCACTTTAGTTTCCTTGGTTTTTCCCATTCATCTTTGCGGAGCCAGACATGCTGGTTTGTGGCGCCATTTACAACGAGCACCGGTGAACGATTCGATGCGCAAAGTATTATACAAGGGCTTGGCTCATTCAGTCATATCTATTCTCCATCGAAGCTTGCAGCGAGGATTGGACAAACGTTCTCGGAGACGCAAACATCCATTGCGATTCCAGAAGGGGCAGTTCATTTTAATGAACCCGATGTAAAGCGAAACGAGAGAGTTTTTAGTGATGGAGTGGGAACATTGTCGCCGTCTCTCATGTACAAGATTTGGAGAGAGTATGCCACTAGGGAAAAGGTCAAGCCAACCGTATTTCAAATACGTTTTGCCGGTATGCCATTATATTCGTTTACTCCTTCTTGATGTTTGTTGTGAGCGTTTTGGGTTTTTTCTTGTGTTTCGAAGCTGACCCAGTTTGACTTCGCTAGGAGCCAAGGGCATGGTGTCACTTGATGTTCGACTCAAGGGGGACCAGCTGAGGCTCAGGGAATCCATGATCAAGTTTGAAGCAAAAAGCGCCTTGAATATTGAAGTCTGTGGGTCCGGGATCAGGGCGTTGCCATTTTATCTTAACGCCCAGCTCATCAAGATCCTTGAAGATCTAGGTGTGGATGGTGTGGCTTTTATCGAACTTCAATACGATGAGATTAATCGGCTACGCTCAATCCAACAGTCTACCATTAAGGCCGCCCAGTTTTTAGAGGAAACAAACATTGCCAAAGGCATACGCCTGTCTTGGCTCATCCAGATTATGCAAGGCCTTGGATTCCACCACAATCAGGATCCATTTCTGCGCTCGGTTGTCCAATTGGCTGTATTTCTCAAAATGCGTGACTTGAAATACAGAGCGCGAATTAGAGTGCCACAAGCAGTTACTCTCTATGGAATTATGGATGAAACGGGATATCTAAAGGAGGGCGAAATCTTTTGCACCTTCTTGACTGATGAAGGCGTTCGTGAGATTCTTGTTCGTGACCGCATTGCTGTAACCCGCGCACCCGCTTTGCATCCCGGCGATGTTCAGTTTGCCAGAGCTGTTGATGTCCCCATGGACTCGCCTCTTCGCAAATTGCATAATTGCGTCGTTTTCAGCCAGCACGGAGAACGTGACTTGCCTAGCATGTTGAGTGGAGGTGACCTGGATGGTGATCTATACAATATCATATACGACCAGCGCCTCTTACCACGACGCACCGAGCAGCCTGCTGACTACCCAAGGGTCGAGGAGAAGTTACTTGACCGACAAGTTGTTAGAGACGATATCATTGATTTCTTTGTCACTTTCATGGAGCAGGATCAGCTGGGTCGTATAGCGACTATTCATCAAGCCATTGCAGATCAGAGGCCTTTGGGTACTTTGGACCCAGACTGCAAGCTGCTCGCAGAACTACACTCCACTGCAGTTGACTTTTCCAAAAGTGGTATTCCGGTATTTGTTTATCACCTTGGTGTTACTTAGGGCGAGACAAGATGTCACTGACCTTTTTTTTTTCAGGTTGATTTATCCCGTATTCCAAAACGGCCTCGTTCGTATCCCGACTTTATGGCCCCAAGTCCTCGAATTCGCGTTACAGATAGTATCGACGTTATTGAGGAAGAACAATACATGGTCGATGCGGATGATGATGAGGACGAAAGGCCGCAAAGACAATACTATAAGAGCGATCGCATTCTCGGGCAACTGTATCGTAACATCGACGAACACGAGTTCCTCGACGCCCTTCGAAAATCCTCTAAGCTCAACCGGTATGATGGCGAGGTGATCAATGCCATTTGGACCTATGTTGAAAGCGAAACGCAAGGATTTCAATGGGACCATCTTGTTGAAGATAGTAAAAAAGTCAAGGATATGTATGATGTTCCATTTCACCGACTTCCTAAATCTATCATGGAGAGTATGCACTAATTGCGACATATTGTTAGTTATGAGGATAATCTCCGACAAATTATGCAGCAATATTCCAAGACCCCATGGAAGACTTCCATTACGGAAATTGAAGTTTTCGTGGGATCCATCCTTGGACAGAATAGCAAGCAGACTAGACGTGATAAAGAACTCTCCCAGGGAATGCGTGAGGGTAGGGCATTTTTATACCAGTCTTTACTCCTTCCTTGCTAATTGCGGGTTTCTACAGAATATCAAGAACTAGTCAACTTTACCGTTTCCATGATCACAAGTCAAGACTCCGAAAGCGAGGATTCCCTAGAGCGCTCAGTTGCCTGTTTCTGGTCCGCTTTGCATCAGAGTCAGACCTCCGGGAAAGGCAGGAACAAGGAAGTGTTGCTCAGTTTCCGATGGATAGCAGCCATGGTGTGCTTGCAGGAGGTGGACAGGTACCAAAGAGCAACGCCGTTTTTTTGAGATTCATCCTTCGGCCATGGTCTTAGTTTTGATGGGCACATTTAAAATGGGGGACATGGGCGTTTGTTGCAACATTGGGTGGTCCTTTGAAAGCATTTATTTTTGCATTGGGGGACCACCAACTCCAGACTGTAAACGGATATTTAACTAGTTAGCATAGGAAGAGGAATGATCACTTTGTCGTAGCTGTTGGGGCTTATCCATAGTCGCTTCTCTAGTTGAACTCGGCGAACCGCCTGAGCTCAAGGGCTGACCTGAGCAATGACATCACGCATGCAAACAAGACAAACATGCTCTTTTCTCCGAATTCTATGTTTTGCGGTCCTTTTGGTCTCGACAACGCTGCACTCTCCGCAGTTTACGGAGAAGATCCCTTTATGTTCTGACGTGAGGTTGCTACGTGTGTGCCTTATCTCTAGGGATGGAGTCCTCATCGGACGTGCCCTTGGAGGAAATAACATGGCATTCCCCGCAGCACATCCAAATGATGGGCGGTTTTCTCCACTCCAACAACGGTACGCGTTTCTTCAAGCTCGTTCATGAACTGTCTCATCTCACTGAACCTTTTGAGATTTTGAGAAACAAATAACTAAGGGAATCTGCATGTAGTTCTCTTCTATTTCGCTGAATCGCCGTTCTTCGATCCCACGTCCAACAATGCCTCGCTCACACTCCAAGCCATGCACAATGAGAACCTCCGACCGTTTATCGAGACGCGTGGAGCTTTTGAAGGGAGGTTAAAGACCATGCAGGGATTGGAGTTTATGGTATCGCATGACCCCCTGCTGGAGACCGCGGCTGCGAATGCGGCAGCTGCTGCGCGCGGTCAACAGCCCAAGGAATCGTCGAATGTGTGGGTGATTAGGAAGCAGATGCGGAGACGGCCTGCGGGAATGGGCGGGCAGGATGACGTGCAGATCTTAGCGACGTACTTCATTGTCGGGGACTCGGTGTTTATGGCACCGTCGGTATGGAGTGTGGTTGGGAGAAGGATGGTATGGAAAAAGCGCTCCCCCTCCGCCCCCCAAATACTCGATCTCCCTGCGCGAAATTTGTGTTGAAAACTGGATGTCTGACTCTTTTAAGCTCTCGACCGTTACATCTCTGACTAAAGTCCTCTCTACGGCATCTCCGCTACTCACGTTCTCCCCCTCGTACGGACATACCTACCTCCCACACGTGCCGAAGTCTCTCGAGCCGAGTCACCTTGGTCAACAATCCACACACCAAAGCAAAGAAACAACCCCCATGCCCGACATGCAACCCACACCCGGCAAATCCCCACTCCCATCAACATCAACATCCACATCCAACACTTCCGAATTACAAGACGCTCGGAACTTCGCACAAACACTCCAACTTCTTGCCCGGTATGGTGACGAGTATATAGACCAAACACCGCTCGTCGGTGAGCCGGGATCTTTTATATTTTCCAAAACCACAGCGCCCGTGCAGGAGCAGTTAATTGTTGCTGGAGGTGCTGCGAGCGCTCAAGCAGCAAGGCAGAATATTCGTTCGGCGGTGGGGACTCCGGCACCACCTGGGTTAGGACGGCCTGGTACCCCTGCTTCCAGAGCCGGAACTGTACAGCCAGATGCTGCGAAGGGAAAAGGCGTAGAGAGATCAGCGGCACTGGGAAAGGACAAGGGGAAGAAGAGGAAATCTAAAGTCGAATCAATGGGGCAATCGTAACCCTAGAACATTTTTCCGTTTTGGTGATTTGGTTTGAGGCCCTTGGTAATGGTAAGGAGGGCGTTGGGTTGAAAGGGAGTCAGTAATTGTATGATGCATCATATATGTACTTCAATTTTAGATACCATGACTTTCAAGGGCGGTCAGACATTTCAGAAATTTGTGGCACATTTGAGCTACTGACACTGCATGCCTATCACTAGATGTTTACCTTTGGAGATCTTTGAGCAACTTTGACACTGTCTTCTCTTGGGAACGATTTGCCTTGATCCAACCATTTCCGTCAAACATAAGTTTTGCAGCATGCTCTGAAACATTCAACTTGTGAAAAGGAGTTGCCCTACTGTAGAGTCGAGTTCAGTGATAGACTCCATGACCTGTTAGGTTGTCTCACGAATTATTTTTCACTGTTCAGATATTTTCATCAAATATCAAACTCATTAATGAATAACATATATATTTTCTTTCATGAAGATATCTCATAATCCGCTTTTTCAGCATTCTTTTAACAGTGGAAAGCAGATGCTACCTTCCAACCGGTAGTTAATCATCCCTAAATGCATTGGGCTTGCATGCATGAACATAACTTCGAAGTGAGTTAATTGCAATGTAACTCAATAAATAGCTCATGGACCTCTAGGCCAGAAGGGTTGAGATATACCAATCACTGACCGTTCTTTACCCATAGACAAACGAACGTTGGTGTAGAAGGGATGAGGTACTCGAAACAAGGTGCCCAGTTGTAGCTGCTTGATGCAATGGAAGGTTCGTTCTCTGCCTGTCTCATTGGTTTAGAGGCCCAAGTTCAATCGGTCTTTTGAAAATTAGAGTATTCAAGTTTTCATGTTGCCTGTGATAGAATAACAGTATCACAAAGAATGGAATTGAAGCCAGAGATTCCTATCAGGATTGATAACACAAGAATGTGATATGCCTTGCATAAAGAGGCAAGTAAACTACAAAGAGAAGTTAATCAGAAGTCTGCCAGATGTGAACAGGATCTGATGGCGGTGTACCAAATATATCTCAAGATTCTGGTCCTGCCGTCACATTGTGATATTCCAGTCGGAATATGCCGCAGTGATAATGGAGAGATTGTGGCCTCGAACAACTCCTAGAAGGCAGGGATTAACAGGCGAGCAGTGTCTCTAGCGACGGGATGAAGCAGAGATGCTGATAGGAGGTGGTGAGGTGAAAATGTTGGTGAAGTCCGGCCCAGTCGGTGGATTCCTCAAATCAAGTGCAAATGGGAGGTTGAACTGTGACATAACTATCCTGACCTTGCCATGAATGACTCAGGTCTCATCATCTAACTCAGAGCCAGCTACCAGATATAAATAGCTGCTCTCATCCTCTATCAAGCATACATCCATCTAACTAATGGATAACAGGTCCACAAGCCAGAACTGCCCAACCCCGCACCAGACCTGAAGCCCAACGCTTTGTTTCTTCCAGATAGAACTCATTGAAGAACCCCCCCCCCCCCCCCCCCCCCCCCCCCCCCCCCCCC